>WEKY01012824.1:57320-74805 GCA_013390045.1 Picathartes gymnocephalus | reverse complement strand
CGGCTCGGTTTCCACGGGGCGGCCCCGGGCCGGGGGTCCGGGCGCTGCTCCGGCACTGACTGTGTCACCCTGTCAGCCTGTCCCCTCGGCCAGGATGAAAGCAACTGCCCACCAGCTTCGCCGCTGTGGCCCGAAACAACTTTGTCTCTTTCTAGTCGCTGGGAAAGCTCCTCATTTTCCTCCTTCTTCAATAAGGGGGGGGGAGAACCCTGCCAAAAAACAACAATCAAGCTCCAGCAATCTTAAAAATTAGAAAAGATATATTCGGCTCTTTTTCTTTTTAAAGATTGGGAAGCGTGAAGGTGGGAGGGGAGAAGAGGAAAAAAAAGCAAACATTTGGAGCTCTGGAGCTCTCTTTTCCCACTCCCTCCCCTCCCTCCCAGGATGGCTTGAAAAAATTAAAAGGGGACAGTGGTGAGGGGGACACACACACCGAAAAGCTCGGGAGGAGAGAAGAAGTTTGGGGGCTTGGGTTTTTTCTCTGTGTTTGATCTTTTTGTTTGTTTGGGATTTTTTGGGTTGGTTTTTTTTAAGCCTTAGATTCTCAGAATGACCCAAACGACGACAAACAGCCGGGAAGAACAGGCACAAGGAGACGAACAAGCGAGAGAAAAGAGTTTTGCTGGTCAGTAAACTTCAAGCTGCTGGGATGAGGTCATTGGTGTAAAAATAAAGCGATGGCGTCATTTGAAACCAATCCCAGTGAATGAACTCAGCCGGGGGGTGAAGGTGGGGGGAGAGAGTGAAGGAGAAAGAGGAGGAGCAGCGCGAGAGGATCCCTGTGGGGCCGCGCAGCCCCGGCGGCGGGTGGCGATGGCGTGGGGGGTTCTCTCGCTGTCCCCAGGGGCGATGCCGGCCCGCTGCCCGCAGCCCCCAGCGACAGCACCGGGCCGCCCCTGGGAGGAGCCGCGGAGCGATTCAACCGAGCCGCCGCCAGGGCTCTTCCCCGCCCCTCGTTCCGCGCCGCTCCGGGCTCTCCCAGGGCCCGCCCCGCCCGCGGCCCCTTCCCCGCGCGGCCCGGGGCCTGCCGGGCATGTGGCGCGCCGCGACGCCTCGGCCTTGGCCGCTCGGCCGCCTCCTCTCCCCCCTGCCCTGCACCAGCTGAGGGGGCGTCCGCAAACACCGTCTTGGCCTTTGCTTTTACGGTGTGCAGCTGTGCAGAACCACCTGCGTATGAAGGCGTCACATCCTTCTCTGGTCGTGTTACGGGATCATACAGCCACAGTGTTTGAGGGAAGGGGAGGGAGCTTAAACGCCATCCAGTTCCAACCCCTGTGACTAAGGTGGGCAGAGCACCCTGTGGGCCATGTAGAACACTGGGGGCCTTTGCCCTTTAAATAACCTTGCTAATAAAGTAAAAAACATGAAACTGACAGAAACGCGAACAGCGATTTCAGCTAATGGGGGTGTCTCGGGGATGGCTCGCGTGCCGCTGATCCGGGGCTCGTTTCCCCCTCGCAGCCGGGCGTCGCCAGGTTTGATCTCGATCGGGTGCCGGGTCGCCGCTTCGGCCGGAGACTGTCCCTGGAACACTGAACCCCTGAGACACGCTCCTGCGCCCCGCGCAGGCAGGGCCTTAAGCAGCTTCGAGCGCTGCCTTTTATGCAGTCCGGAGGCCCCACCTGATTGGTGGGCTTTGGATCCGGCCTCCCATTGGTCCAATTTGGGATTGAGACCGATCCGCTTCCTATTGGTGGAGTCAGGAGCTCCGGTGCCCTGATTGGCTCTTTGCGAGTCCTTCTATGGGCAATGCAAGGCCAGGAACTTTCTGGAACCTAAGCCAAGCCTATCTCAGGGAAATACGGCAGGAGGACCGTATATCCTGGTATAGTCCTCAACCGGGTAACAGTTAGCACTGAATAACGATTAACAGCAAGAACTAATTAACAGAACCAAATAACAGTTAACAGCATCAATCAACAGGGAAGATTAATTAACAGGATCTACAACATTTAACAACTTTTTTAACTAGGTAAATTTTTTCCTTACAAAACCACCCAGTGAAAATCTATGCAGATGCACAGAAGTATATGTTATTTTTGTCTGACATGTATCTATTATGGCTAGTACCAATCCAAACTAGTGAGGTGCATCCTTCAGGGGCTGCATAGGTCCTGTCTATTTTATGCACCCCTCTTCCAGGCATGACGGAATATTCTGCAGTCCTCTTTCTCCCTCAGAGGCATCATTACTATGGAGAACCTGCCGGCACTGCTGGGCATGCAGGAGGACTTGCACACCAAAATTCAGTCTCCAGTTCATCATCTCTGATGGCTTTTGAATCCCTCTGCCAGAAACCCTTGGAAGACAGCATGGGAAAGAGGATTAACTGCATGGGTTCTTAGGTTCTTGGTGGCTGTCTCTGCAAACAAAGTACCTTTGGAAAAGCACGTGGCTATCATTCACAGTAAAATGGTTTGGTTGGTGTTTCAGGAAGCAGGTAACTCAGAATAAATTGTATGAGTGGTGGGCTCTGTCCTGGCAATATTGTCCAAGAACCACCTTGATGAAGGCCCTCATGTTAAGGAGTTGTCAGATATCTCATGAGAAAGCGTCACTGGCACTTGTACTGAACAGTCACGTCCTGTGTGAGGGAGTGCAGAGCATGCAGGAGAGAGAGGAGCCCAAGCTCCATGAGAGAGACAAAAGATCAAAAGCAGTGAAGAAATTATGGTAAAGCAATTAACACTGGGATGTTCACTGTTTTGCATGTGTCCATTTTCAAGTAGCTGAAAAGCATTTTTGCCCTTGTGTCTCAATAAAGCAATGGCCCCAAAGATGCCTTTCCCAAACGCCCAAAGTGCCCACAGCATTAAAAATCTGCACAATTAACTGCTGGTTAACGGAGTTAGAACTGACCCATTTTGACGAAGGGGATCAGAGAGCGTGCCAGAGAAACTGGAGGTGACGGCCAGTGCCCCAGCTCTTTCATTCCAGAAAACTGCAGGAACAAATAGTCCCAGCACACTTATCCTCACAAAGAGAAGTGGGGAGCAGTGGAGAGAGGTGCGTGGTGAGGAGGAAAGACATTTCAATTCTCTCTTCCCTTTTGTCATGTCAACTCAGTAACACCTTATGTAACAGGTTTGGGTTTTGCATAAATTGTAGGACTGTGAAAGTTTCCAGACTGTAAAACCGTAAGAATAAATACTTGTGATCTTTTGAAAATATTTTTCTTTTTAGCTGAAAAAAAAAATATATGCAGAAAAGCCTGTACTAGAGCAGCAAGTTAAAGCTTTGTCAATATAGTCAGGATATTTCTTTTTCCTAATGTAATAAAAGCTGTGACAAAACCAGTGATATCACAATCAATTCCTGCACATTGAAGTTATTAGTATGAACAACTTTTTATTTTCAGCCGAGCTTGAGCCAAAAGTCTGATCTGGGGGAACATTGCAGAGTGATCCTGGACAGGTTCATTGCTAACCTGAAGACACAAACAGAAGAAGTCAGGAGGACTCAAGCACAGCAGCATCCCACCTCGCCTCACTGAGAGCAGGAACTGCATGCTTTGCCTCCCGTTTGCAGTGGACAAAGTGTGAGTGTGTTGGCAGCTGACATCTCTCAGCTGGCCGTGGCCACTTGTGTAGGAGCAGGAACTCCTTTGCATGTCAGAGTCTAACTCCAGCTTAACTCTTTGCTTTTCCCCCCTCTGAGAGCCTTTCTTTCCTCCCTACCACTTGTACAGCAGGCTCCTGGAAATGATCTGAACTGCAGGTGCAAAGCAGGAGAGAGTCAGGCCTTAGTTTGTCAAATACCCAAACCATCTGGGAGAGAGAGTGCCTGGCTTTGGTGGTGTCCCTGGCTGCTGACCTCCATTCCCGAATTTTTAAAGTCCGTCAATTCTATGAAATATGTTTTGCTATGCTTCTGGTGATGGATTTTTTTGGCCTAAGTTCACCTAAGTTCCTTTCTGAGAAAATGGTACTGAAACAGTTAAAGTTAGCGTTCCTTTTTTGTGCCTCCTTATGAGATAAGATCAGAAGTGTCTCCGTGGGGTAAAACAAGGGCAAAAGACACTGTGGTGGCTGTCCAACAGGCTGTGCAACAGCCCTTGAACTTTGACACTCCCCCGTGTCCTACCCGTCCATGTCCCACTTCTGGCAGGAGTGGCTGCAGTTGTGTCACCCCTCACTGCCCCCGCTCCGGGGGGCCAGGGAGGCGCAATAGCTGGGTACTTCCAAGAGCTGGAGGTCACACATCTTGTTTACAAAGGTTTCTCTTTCTTTATTACTAAAAGCTAGCGCAGCTTTCTGTTCCTTTTCCAGCTAATGGGTTTTGTGGCACTTCATTTCGTTAATCAGTTAGCAGTGATTAAACAGGGGAAAGATGAATGACAGCCTGGGTAACGTCATCATGGTTTCTGCGCAGGGGGAAGGAGTGGTTTGCCAGGGAAACCTCTTGCGAAATGAGTGAGAATTGAACTATAAGCACAGAATTTACCCTGCTGTAAAATCCCCCGTGTGGGTGCTCACTTCCTCCATCGGCTGAAGTTGTTGCAGAGGTTACCATTCCCAGACAGCTCCCAGTCACCGTCACGGCTCTCCTCTGCCAAAGGCTACCAGCTCCCTTCCCTACCTGCATGCTGCTCACTCAATCCCTCCCAAACTTGTTTCGGCCAAAGTCAACCAGAGCAGCTTAAGCAGTTTAAATAGTAGAAGTCAGCTGCACTGGTTTGTTTTGGCTGAAACAGATTAGGTGAAACCCAAGTCACCAGATGGGAAGTGAGGTGATGACTTTTTCATGGACAGCTTCAGGGGCAGTGGGAGGTTGGGCCTAATCTGCTTTCAGAGCAGACTTTTGTACCAGACATAGCTGCTACCGACCGTTCTTCAGGGTGTTTAAAAGTAGAAGTGTTGCTGAGATACCCACATTGAAACATTCATAGCATTTTTAGATGCCACTTGCTTTGTTGGCACGGAGAGCAGGATACAGCAGTCAGAGCAGCACAGGTTTGTGGGAGAGCAGCAATTGGAACATGAGGATTTGGAAACCAGTAGCTGTAGAAGACGTGGGATTGAGGGTGGGGAAAGAGCAGAAGAGAGATCAGTGGGAGATGACAGAGCTCGGTCCCGAGAGGAGGGGTTTGAGCAGTGTGTGAAACGCAGGCATCAGAGACGTGGGGCGGTGAGTAGCAATGCTCAGGGGCAAGCAGTGAACTGGGAACAGCCAATATCTCCCCATTCTTCCCTTCCACATGTGCATCAGACCTTGGAAGCTCTGTCCCTCTGGAAAATAGTTAAATGAGAATAGCCTCCCTAGTCTGTTGCTGCAGGTAGTTTTCATAGCTCTACTGCCCTGTAGCTTCTCTAGGACTGCCTGATTCACAGCCCATCCAACAAGCTGGAGTTGGTCTGCAAGTGGAAGTGTCTAGGTTCAATGCAGTTATGGGGTTGGGGATGGGAATATAAGGTAAGATGAAGCAATATTGTTGTTCTCTGTAGGACAACAGTGGGTGATTTGGAGCAATGAATGGGAAAAGAAGAATTACAGGAACTGGTAAGTACAGAGTAAAAGAGGAAGGAGAGCATCAGCTGTTTGCTTCCCTGTAACTCCTTACTTCATAAACCCTGTGTTCATTACTCAATAGAAACATACATTATTCTTAGTTCTGCAATCTCTGTAGTTTCTGAGCACCTTTTATTTTTGTAAGTCTTTTGTGGGACGTGTTTTATGGATGTAAGACTGAGTTGCTGAGATGAAGTAACTCATCCAAGGTGGTTACATATCAGAGAACTGAACCAAGTTCTCTTAAATTCCAAATCTTACCACTAATTCATCCTTTTCCCCCTCCTCTCTTGCATCTTGGAAACGAAATAGTAACTTTTGTTTTACTTACCTGCACAGGCAATTATTAAAATTAAGCATTTGCACAAAATCTTGTTAGCTTAGTTTGCAGTTAGAAACACACACACATACAAAGGCTATAGGTGAGATATTAGACAATGTGAAAAGACAAAGGAAGAAGTAACAACAATTTCTGGTTCTAGGGATGGCCTTTATGAAGCTTAGTGGGTTTTGATAAATTCTAATCAATTTAAACAGAAAAAGAGGTTACTATTTTGATGGTCAAGCCACTTCTCTGTGAAACAGCAAGATGAAGTTTCGAGGAGGCATTTGAAATTGGAGATCATAATAAATATTATGTATGGAAAAGGAGCATAATAACATGTCATCAGGAAACAGAATAATGAAATACTGTTCTCAAGAAACAGCAAGTTCAGACAAATCTACAGCAACTGAAAAACTTAACTAGTAACATTTCTCACTTTCCTATATATCCAAAGAGAGAATATTTAAATAAAAACAACAGAAAAGCTGATACATTAAAAAAAATTACAAAGACATTCCAGAAATTAAGATAGTTGTCATAATAAACACCCACCTCACTTACTTTTTGCTCTTACTCAGTGTTAGTCACTTGTCTGTAGGCTGGTACACTTCGGCAGAAGTGAACTGGTATATGGGCTGCAAGCACAGGTGGCGTAAATCATCATTGCTCAACTCACACTTCAGTTGCTATGCTAATTTGTACTATCTGGAGAATGGCTTTGTGTGTTCATGTTTTGTTTGTGGCCAATGATGAATCAGAAGTAAAATGTATTTGCGTTTATTATGAGGGTAGCATATAATGTATGAGGTCTTTGACTATTCATAGCCTTCTTTTTAACTGCTTGAGTACTTCAAATTATGTGGGATATAGTAATTACCAGCCTTAAATAAATTTTAGACTTCCCGTTTTTCTAATAATGAAATATTTTCTTAGCAATACCAAGGATGTGATAAAAAAAGTACAGTATTCATAAAATGCTTTAAAGTTGTGGTATGTGAAATGTCATCTGGCTCAATATAAACCATTAAGTACGAAGTTACTGTCTTGACAGCATGCTAAAGTGAGCTCACAATCACGAAAATGGTTTAAAAGTCTGAATGTAGAAAGAGAATGTATAACCTGTGGTAATGAAGACCACTTTATTTATATTTATTTATTTTGAAATACTTTTCTTTTCAACATATATACACAGGAAAGGAAATTTTCAGACAGTTTTAGAGTCTTTAACATTTCTCGTAATCCATTTTGTTGTTTCTGCCAACCTTTAACATCTCTTGACACTTACAGGTATCCTAAACATTGTGGATTTGATAGGTTGGTATTTATTTAATTCTAAAGTGCAATTTGGGTGTTGCAGTAATATGCAAGTGAAACTTCATTGTTATTCAAACGGATTGTGAAAGAGATTTCGATTCTGTGTACTTTTCCTATTGGTGGAGTCAGGAGAGAAAATGTACTTAATAGATAAAAAGAACCTAATATGAAAAAGGAAAAGACAGACAAGCCCATAATGGACATGAAAAATAAGTTTGGGTTCTAAAAGGGGAAAGAAAACCAAGTTAATTACTATTTGTTGCTGTGGGAAAGAAGGGCATGAGCACCACAGTGACCTGCATTTATAAGCTCTCATTCATATAAACTTTTAAGCGGATAACACCCAGAACATCAATATTTTGGCCTTACAGTAATAACATTCTTAGGATTAAAGACTGTTAACTCTGAACAGAACCTTATTTTGTTGAATGCACTGGTCAGAAAATGGTCAGTCTGAGACTAGCTCAATTGTCAACAACAGAGAGCAGAGTCTGTCGAGAAAGACAGGTGAAAATATCAGGTTACAGAGAAAAGAAGCATGTCAAAATTGTCTTTTTTTTTTTTTTTTTTTTTAGATGCAAGGTGGAGGTGAGGTGAGGGACTGCTGGTTTATTTTTATATTGCCTTCCTGACTACCCTTCCATGGTCAGGAACAAGCTGGCTTCTGTGTGTTAGGTATGGGTGCACGTCTTTTAGCTCTGCAGAGGGGCTGAAAATCATGCAAGAGCATATCTGCATCAAAACAGTTTGCCACTTGTTCTCCTTGTAGCTCGGGAAGACTCATGATTGTATTAAAAATGTTTAAAACCCTGGTTTGTATTCAGCCTGCAAAAAGAAGGGGAAAAGGTCAATGAGGGTGAAGCACAGGACTGCAAATACAGTGTTTTATTTTCTTTGTGAAGGTCTGCCTCAGACTTCTCATGACTTATTTGAAGCTGCTTGTGCTTACCTCAGATATAAATTTGGCTTGTTGACTCTCCAGTCACTAAAAATTGTTTCAAGTCATTGATCAAATGATGAAGAGTTCCAGATAAAGTTATGCTGAAGAATGTGCCTCTTCATGACCATTTAAAATCGAAATGGGATATTACGTAATCAAATAGGGCAGAAGGTTTTTTAAGAGGGGGAATTTCAAGTAGAGGATGTGACTTTCCAAGACATTTTTTCTCAGCAGCTGTGAAAGCTCGGAAGAACTTCCTAGAGAAGAACATATGAGGACACAGTCTTTTGTGAGCCAGTCAGTGGAGACATTTGTGGGAAAACGGTGGATGCAATTTGAGTTCCAGATTATAAAAGGAAAAAGAAGCCCCTGTTAGAAGGGCTGGTCTAATTACTAAGTTGCAGAAATTATATGTTTATTCATCTGTTATTTTGTAGTAGGACGTACAATTAAATGATGTCAGCCACAGTTTAAGAAAAATGGCTATTATAACTGATGATTCATTTAAAATACCTTCTTACCAGCTAATGCCAACAGGAGAGCAGGCTGCATTGGAATAATGCTGAAAGCTGAAAAAAGAGCATGGTCCCCCTCTGGCTAACAGCATGTGAACAAAGGCTTCAACCACTGGAGAGGAGATGGTAGAATAGGAAGCAGGCTGCCCAGCAGGTGGTAGGGAAAGAGTGAACCAACATCTTTCAGTGGCATGGCTGTACAGAGCTTGGGAAGGTGCAGGCAGGTGCCTTGGCTGAGCCCATCCATCAGGTGATGCTCTACCTCACAGTTCCTGCCTTCTGCTTCTTACTGTGCGGTCCTGACCCTTCCCTTGCTGTGGATCTGGCATGGTTATAATGCAACAGGAGCCAGCCCATCTTGCCAATCCAGCAGAAGGAGAGCGAGTTGCTCTTTTTGTCAGTCATTCAGCTGGCATCTGTTGTCTGACAATAGAGAAAAGCTCTTCAGAATGAGAGTGGTCACACACTGCAACAGGTGCCTAGAAAGGCATCCCCATCCAGTCAGTGCTGGAACAGACAAGGTCCTGAGCCACCTGATCTAACTTTGGAGCTGGACTGAATGTTGAGCTTGGCTCTGCTGTGAACAGGGAGTTAGACCAGCTGGCCTCCAGAGGTCCCTTCCAACCTGATTTGTTATATGGGGCAGTCACGATTCCTGCATCTCATATTATTTTACATTGAGAATTCCCAGTGCATCAGTGTCTCTGGCTGAAACTTTATCTGTCAAACATCAGGGTAGTCCTGTCACTATTATGAAATTCCAGTGGATGGATTTCTATGTTTAAATTGTTACGAGCAAAGAGATTTCAGGAGGAAGTCAGTT
Organism: Picathartes gymnocephalus; assembly: GCA_013390045.1. Taxonomy (NCBI): domain Eukaryota; kingdom Metazoa; phylum Chordata; class Aves; order Passeriformes; family Picathartidae; genus Picathartes; species Picathartes gymnocephalus. The sequence goes on along the minus strand of WEKY01012824.1, from coordinate 65,380 downwards.
CTTTAAAAATATAGATACTCTAATGCTATTATTACTAAACCAAATATTCTAAAGTCACGTTATTGAAGATTCATTTATACTGTAAAAATTACTAAAGTAACACATACACAAAGTTTACAAGCAAGATTAACTTTATGTTAGAGAGACTCTACAATAATCATACAATAATACACAATGTATTTTAACTGATTCATCTCAGTGGGTGTTAAAACCATACTCAGATCCTGCCTCTGCTTTGTCTCTCTGGGGCATACCTGTGATGCAGTAAGGCTTTTGGATTTTATAGGACAGATAAAAGTAGTTGTTGTGCTTAGCAATTGGATACTTTTATGGTAGCAAATCACATTTACATCCATCGGGAGGCCCTTTGACATTGGTAAAGGTGTGAGAAAAAGGCCCTGGACTAAAATGAGTCAAGGCCATATATACGTAATTTAAGGAATGAAGGTATGAGATCCTTCAACAACACCACCACCACCAAAATCCCTAGTAACAAATGGAAAAGCAAATATATCTTTTAAAAAATGCCAGAGTATTATTCTGAATTACATACCTCACTCTCCATAGCTGTTCGTAAATTGACAGTGTTAAATGTTTCTTAACACTTCTAGAGTGGTGCAGAAGGGCTGTATTGTACTCATTTCTTCTCAGCTGTGCAGGCAGATTGTGAAATGTATAAGCCAAAACATACAAAGATTAAACAACAAAGCCATCTAAATTTTTTACGAATGATTTATTACGCCAAGGAGCTTTATACTTTTTTGAAATTATTTTCATTTATTTATACAGACTGCCAGCACAACGGATTCGGGGACATCTGTCTTTTCTGCAATCCGTAAGGCACCTGTTTTGTTTTCAGCAGTTTACACAGGTATGCTCAAGTAGTTTGAGACTCTTGTCTTTCGAGGAGACTTTTCAGTGAGTATGTGCTTCCTAATGGCACTTCAGTGTATTTTGGTGGGAACACAGCTATAGAATCCACCTTGTGTTCAGAGAGGAGGGCAAACCACACTGTAAATTGTCTGGCACCAGGGATTTGGACCTGAGGGGTGCTGAACAGATCATGTGTGTGTCACCCTGCAGTGCCCACCAAATCCATGTGTTGCAGATAAATTTGCCTCAGGGTACTGGCCTGTAAAGATTGTGTCTGCCCAGTGAGAATCTGTACCACACTGGCAGCAAGTGCAACCTGTCTGGCACTCCAAGCTCTTTGCTGAGAGTTTTTTCTATATTAAGTGAGTTGTTCTAGGAACGTACACAACAACACTTTTCTGGGATTCCCTGTGATTTCTTGTCTCACAGGGTGGCCTGTGACACATCCATTAAAAGTAGTAGTCTGCTGCCAAAACTGATGAAAAATCATCAGGAACTGAGGCAGGTGTGATCTTCAGTGTAACTCACAAATTCCAGTTTCGTTCTTTCAATTGATGTGTAGGACACCAGTCACCAACCTAAGTTGTGAATCAACCATTCTTTCTTGAAACTAGGAATTAGAAAGTCATTTGTTTTGTTTGGACTTCATTTTCAAAATCCCAGTTGTTTCTAAAACATGCTGGGTCTAATCACTGGTTTAGAGCAACTAAAGATCTCATGTTTTTCAGGAGTGGATCTCTGCTGCCTCACAACTTCTATACTCAGTTTAAAATGATGTCTAAGTGGGAATCAAAGGCTGGAACCAGAAAGTAGGGAATAGCATCTTGGTGGTATTCTACATTTGTGAGTCTCTCTTGTGCCTGGCCAAAGCATGTGTGGACGAGGAGTGAACTTTTAAGAGATTCTGCCCACAAAGCTCCACAAGGAGCAGAGCCAGTAAGAATCAAGCTTGCTCTTTCACTACACAGTATAGTACAAACAGACATAATAATCCAGGGTTTTTTGGATGATTGATTAATGGGAACATTGCTCATACACCCAGGGCATGACATTTCCTATTACTTGTTCATATCATTTGAGAGTTAAAGGATATAAATACTTAGGAATTTCCCAGCAGTTGGGTTGCCACCTGTCTGCTGAACACATTAAAGGGGGAAAAGGGTGAGTTGTATTCCATTTAAGAATGCTGTAGCTATCTGAGCAACTCTGAATGACATTTCTGACACTGTCAAGGGAAAATTTTCCATAGCAGTCTCAATACAGATTCAGCAATAAGGTCTTTTCTCCTTGGCACAGCTAGACATTCAAAGGATGTTAACAGAGGCAGAGGTGGTAGGAAGGGAGTGATGGCACTGAAGGAAGTTTACAGTGCTCTGAAGCTGATGCTTCTTTCCATGAGACAAGTCACGAGAGAGCTGAGGCCTCTGTATATGCAATCAAACTGAACATTTAGGAAACAGCTGTCAATCTCTTTCTAAATTCATCACTTCCTTGGTTAATGTTTATACCTGGCATTGAAACAGTTAGTTAATAAATAGCTCATTTGCCTGAAGAACTGGAGATGGTAAAAACCAAAAAATATCTGTAACAAACACACATGCAAACCCCCCACCTGCATTTCCTTTTGCAAAACACCTGTTGAACTGATTGCAAAGCTATTCTGTGGCATGACATCATTCAGTTCTATGAAATGACTACCAGTGGGTCTGCTCACAGCATCTATAATTAGCTCCTTACCTCCAAGTTTCAGTGATTTGAGCAGCACACTGATGTAAATGTTTTAAATCAGCTCCTGGAGATGCCTTTGAAACCAAGCAGCACCTAACATGGGCATCAGCACTACATATGTATGTCAGCCTTTCTGCTGCAGCTTAACCTGGGCCTTACAGCTGTGGAAATACTTGGAGAAAACTCCTGAATGTCCTATCTGTAAACACATAGCTCTGGATCTCAAGGGATCCTGGAGAGGATGAAAGCTCCTCTTGCTCTAGGTTTACTACCCCTGAATTACCTCATAGCATCATTTAGCACTTTTGTGCCCCAGCAGGTCAAAACCAGGGAAGGTCTCTCATGGGGAGGGGGAGCCATTCAGGTCTTGGTAAAGCTTTAAAGTCCACTGCTCCTGGGTCTGACAGCAGAACTGCTGGAGACAGTGCAGGAAAGGGGCACAGACACCTCCTGCTGCATGCAGAACCAGCCTGCACAGCCGGACCAGGGGTGGTTTGTAACACCAGGCTGTACAGACATACATGAAGCAAAATATTTTGTATAGTTTCAAAAACTCCATTTTTAGTTTCTGGTTCTGGGGGGACAATATAGCCCCCAGTTGCAAATTCTAAAGGGAAATCCTGAGGCAGAAGTTCAAAAAAGACCACTTGCTTAAAAAACAGGTAATTTGATTTCAGTGCTAGTGTTTCACAGAGCCCATTTCCTTCTTCCCTTGGATCACTCTTGTCTGACATTTGTTTAGCAGTGTTGTAAAATTCAAAAGAAAAAATAAGAGTTCAATGTGTGTGTTTTTACTGTGGTCCTTTTAGGCATAGGGGAAATACATACACACCCACCCCACCCCTGCCCCAATTTTGTACTTGAATGCTTTTTGCAAGCTAGTCAGTATTTTCTAATTTTGATCGTATAATTACAGCTAATCCTCCTGATCTTCAAACAGCCACAAATCAATTATGCTTTCAAGTCAGAGATAGCTTGGAGGTTACAGTTGTTCTGTGTATATATGTGGGTGTGAATGAGAAAACTAGATATTTATGTGCATTTGTAGTCAATCTTCTTGGTCGTTAGATTTTTCATATGATAGTTTGAGCAGTCTAACTTGGAAATTTAAATGCTGTTTCTTCCAGTGATGCCAAGATCAGAATGAGCAGAGTTAGAGGCATATGCCTGACTGAGGAGTTTAACAGAACTACTCTCATTTTAGTTGTCACCTAAATTACTCCAAATACTTGAGAAGCCATTCCAATTTGCTTTGAGTTACCAAGAGAGAAGCATGGGGGTATTTACATTCATTGTTTAGGTATCAATAGTATTTTCCAAGGAATCTGACAAAGCACCAGGTTGTGTGAAAGTCGAAAAAGAAATTCAGGAGTATCTGCACTTTTTTACTGGGTAATTGATAGGCAATTTTTTGCAGCCTCAGTGAAGTAAAATGCAAAATTTGATCAGCCTATTTTTCGAAATACATGCTTAAAAGTAATTTTCTCTAAAACCAACCTACCCTGTAGTAGCCCCAGTCACATTAGAGAACGTGTTACCTGTTATTGTTCTTCCCCTTTCATGTGAGCCATGTTCACTGAGCATCTGTAACTCCTTTAGGCTGCTCTAAGGTCTACCTGGAGCCTTCTCTTCTCCAGGCTGAACAACCCCAGCTCTCTCCAAAGGAAGGGAAAACTTGCTGGATTTTTTTCAGGCGATGTTGGTGGAATGGGAGCTCTGGGACATGTCAGGAAGATTTAGGGAGCCACGGAGAAGGGAGCTGACAACAGGTGAAGAGGTAACAATGCTTTTTCCAGTGTATTTCTGAAACAGCCTGCTTTATTTCCCCTGTATGGATATGGATGGGTGAGGCAGGCAGCCTGTCAGCTCCCAGGAACCTGCAGCCTATTTTCCCTGTGAACAAGTGTGTGTTATCCAGGCATGTATCCTTCATTTACATTTGTTACAAATTAGTGCAGCACTTTTTGTGGTGCAGGTTTGATCCCGTAAGTAACTCCCGTTCACATGAGCAGTCTCATTAAACACAAACCTCATTAAACACAAATAGAAGGCTCATCGACAGCTACAACAACAGAGGAAATCCAGTACACCTAAATACAGTTGCAAGCCAGAAGTTAGCTGGTATGATGCTGACTGAAGATGGGGTGAGCAGGGCAGACCAGGGCAAAGTGCTGTGGGTGATACCTCAACCCTTCACATGAGAGAAAATGGCATTTCTGAAAGTGGTCAAGGTCACCATGGAAGTCCTCTGACCCAATTACAGTGCAGATCCAGCTTGCCATACAAGTCCTTCAGTTTTTGCTCAAGCTGTGCAGAAACCTTGTTGATGCCCTTGGACAAGACAACAGTATCAGACTTAGATTAGTAAATGTTTTGAATGTGAGCACAGCCCATGCCACAGAACCTGGGGCTGGACAAAACTGCTTAAAATGATTTTAAGTCTTGTGAAATGCAACCAGAAATGCTCTTACCAGAAAAGCCAGCTACTGACAGCAGTTTTTGACTGGCTCTAGTAGGTAGGCATATGCAGGCATATTTGTTTGCGTAGGCCAAAGGGGAGGAGCATGTTGCAAAATATCATAAGAACCAGAAGACACTGAGCTGAAGTGGATTTTTAAACCTCTTGAGAATGAACAATATGCCTTTTTAGTAAACCAGTTGTGCATGGAGATCAATGTACACAATTAAAAGACTAATCCTGCTGTAAGTTCACCTCAAGTATTTCATGAATTTCACATGATCCACCCACTTTTTTTCTGTACCTCTGCAATTACCATATCAGCAGCAATAATTCTCTGTTGTTCAAGTGCCAGATACAACATGGCTCTCACATTCCTGAACGTGGCATATTGTGCTGTTCTGTTTGTTTGTTGTTTCGGAACAAGATTAAATTTTACTCACTTGCACACCTCACTGAACTTTAACCCACTCTTTGTCATCTTCTTCAGTGATTTGTTTGTCTTGATCCTTGGCTCTCAGTTTCTTATATTTAGTTTAAATTTTGAATGAAATCCATGTTATTCGATGACTTTTTGAACCATTCCTAGTTTTCCCCTCTGATCATATTTGAGACTTCCAATCATAGTTGTGAAGTGTAGGATCATCTGACTTTTCTCCCTTCCACAAGCTAGGAAATATGAAGTAGTTCCTTTCCAGCTGCAGCCTAAATATTTTCATGCAATATTTTAATTTACAGATACTCTTCAGCAATATAAAAGCATCATGAGCACTGTCTCAAGGTTTTGCTTATGTGGGAAAGTTAGTTTGGCTTGATAAAGCAGTAACTTTTCTGCCTGTGTGTATGCACAGGACAAGAGCTGATTATTCCAAACTCTCTTATTTTGAGTCCATTTTACTTGAGGAGTACATTTGCAATAGCTAAACAGGAAGAACTCCCCTTGCAGATGTGGCTTCAAGCATTTGCAACTACAGAAGGCGCTCATCTTGTCACAAAGTAGAATTTAGCACATACGAGAGTAACCCCCCTTATCAACATTTAATTATACACTGTATAGGAAGTAGTTGCAGATCAGGCTTCCAATGTGCTGTGCTTTGTTCAAACACCGATTATGTTTTAAAAACCAACTTTCAAAGAGCATTTGTTTTAAACAGGATTTTCTTTTAATCATACCAATGAGGTGATCAATCACTGTACTTGTGAGCATGTGTTGTTCATGTGTTTACCGGGTCTTCCAGGTCTTCAGCATATATAGCTGATTTCCCTAATGTAAGAAAAAAAATCTAAACCAACAACAAACTGGTATACTTTTATCCTAGTTATATAAACAACAATAAGATATACAATATTAGCTAAATAAACTTTTTTTGGGTCACTCCTTGGTGACAAATACTTTAACTGGTGCGTTTAAATGACAAGTTAAAGGTGTACTCTGTCTCAGTGTGAACAGAGTCTACAAACTGAAAGACAGAGAATTCCTTGTATTTCCAGAAACATTTCTTGGGTATCATATTAAAGGATGTAGAAAAGTGCAATTTCTCTATCAGTTTCACAAAAACCTCTCAAACCCCAAGGGACTGAAAGACAGGCTGTTCTTGCACAGTCTTTGCCCCATGGCAAATGAGTTAGCATCTCTATTAAAGCAACTAGCATCTCAGCACATTTGGAAAACAAACAAGAGAATATCTTAGCTTTGTCTTTCCTTCACATCCATAAATGAACTCATCTCAAAGGCTTTGAATCTCTAAAGACTCCACAAATGTACAGTGGAGCAATTTCAGCAAAATGCTTGATACCAAAAGATTGCAAGATTTATTCTTATTTCAGGCAGGCTTTCAGAGGAACAAATTTTGAACTGCCCAAATTAACACATTTACAGTTCTAGGGAGAATAAACACCCTGCTGGGATGTGTTGAAATACGAGCACACTGTGCAAAATCACCCTGTGAGTTATATCTCTTTTTTAGTCACACTGACATAAGCAGTGATTTTTAAGCTATTGCCTGATTGCCGAACTCACTTAATTTATCTTCCTCAAAGTCTCTCCGGATCTCAGAAGCACAACCCTTCTTCTAACAAATATTATTCATTTCATCAGGGATCTGCCAATAGTTATTGCACAAAACGATTTGTGAGACTGAGTGTAACACAAGGTAGTATGTCCTTGGTGTACATCACTGTGGTTTAAATGTTCAAACTGTTCAAATCAGTTTAAAATGTCATAACCTTATGCTCTCTCTATACAAGCACATATATATATAACATCCAGTTCCATTCACAGTTGTTCTTCCTGACAGACTCCCACTCAGTTTGCATATCCGAATTCATCCAGGAGGACAGCAGAGCCAGAGTGGAAATCTCCAGGGAAATGCATAGTCTGAGTTGTTCCCTGCTAACATACAGAAGCTCTTAAGTGCTGAGGCAGGAAATTTGTGCTTATCCTGGTCTGAAGCTGGGAGCTCTGCTTCTTACGTGATCTAAAGCAGGATGGGTAGTGTGGGGCAATCTAGTGGGAAGAAGAGATGCAGCTATAACTTTAATTTGCAGGTTAAAAGGATTCTGGCCTTTCTGAATCAGCATCACGGCTCTGTCTAATCTCCTTCCTCCACTCATGTTGCAACAGAGAGTTGCCTAAGTGAGTTATGTTGGCTCTTTGCCACTCAATATTTCCCTTCACCGAGGAAACCCCCAGCTGGCTTTTAAAGCCAGCTTTATGGCCCCGGGATAGTGCCAAAGACGGTGTGAGGCGCCTCACCACCTTCTGGAAAAATTTGAAGGCAAAGATGGGGATGGGATCACAGGAGACAAGCTATTCCTTCCACTTTATTAGCTGATGCCTCTCATTTAACACACGGATCATCCCTGCTTTTTTATTAGTATTGTTTCAGGGGGGAGTTGCCAGAACTGATTCATTGTTTTTGGACGAGCAAATAGGAAGCACTGTGCAAACTGCCTCATCTTTGACAACTGAGAAGCATATAAGCTTATAGGGAAAAAAAAA
>WEKY01012824.1:26367-57297 GCA_013390045.1 Picathartes gymnocephalus | reverse complement strand
AAAAAAAAAAAAAAGGAAGCTTTGGACTTGTCTCTGCCATCTAGCAAGCATATCCCTTCAAGAGGAAGGTCTGTGATTCAGGGGGAAAATCCCATGACAAAGCCTTCAGCCCTAACAATTGCACAGAAGAGAGATTAAGTCATGGGAAACTCCTGCGAATAGAGCTGCACGAATAAAAAGAAACATGCAGTGACATGAAACACGCCAAGCTTCAGGTTTCACCGCCAGCTTGAAACATGGGCCATGCTCAAAGAACTGTGCACCGGGGTACTTGTGTCTTGCCAGCAAGCACAGGCCTCATTTCAGGGAACAGGCACAGGACGATGGCCTGGCTTTGCATCAAGCATTCAACATTAAATCTGTGCCATGTGTCCCCATGAAAACGGGAGGGAGCTGGGTATTCTCAAAGGGTTACAGGGGCTGCTTCTCCAGGCTTGGGAGAGCTCAGTACAGCGTCCAGGTGGCCTGGAAAACCCGGCTCTGTCTTCAGGAACTCTTAGGGCAAAGCAAGACAAACAACAGAAGAAAACCTAAATTTGTCGTTTTGTTGGTTGGTTTTTGTTGGTTTTTTTTTTCCATCTAGATCGAAACAAGCCCCTGCGCAGGGTCAGAGCCGGCAGCCCTGGCCCATCAGCTATATATCTTTGTTCCGGAGCCATAGGGGTTGCAGCAGAGCAGCCGTGGAATGGCACCAGCGTTAGAAAACAAACAAACGAACAAGAAAAACCCCCAAAACACCAACAAAACAACTTCAGTTGTTGCGGGAAGGCCGGGAGGCGCCTGCAGCCCCCTGGGAAATGTAGTTCGCCCGGCGAGGCCGAGGACCAATCGCCGCGCCACTTCCCCGTTGGACCTGCTGGGAGTTGTAGTTTTCCCCGTCCCCATCAGGGCGGTGGCCAATGGCGACGGGGCCGGACAAGACTATACTTCCCAGCGTGCACCGCTCTGCCGGCGCTGCCGCGCCTATCGGCTGTAAACAAAGATGGCGGCGGGTGATGGCGGCGGCCGCGGGCGGCCCTGAGGCTGCGTTGGGCCGGGGCTGCGGGCGGGCGGGCGGTTCCGCCTGCTCCTCGTGCAGGGGCTGCAGTGAGGCGGAGCGGGGCTGGCGGCACACATGGATGACAGCAAGGTAAGGGGCTGCGGGGCCTACTCGGGAGCTGGAGCCGAGGGCAGCGGGTGCGGCTCTTGGTGCAGGGAGCCTTCTGAACTCGGCTCTTGAAGGGCTTTGCTCGCTGCAGCCGCCAGGAAGGAGGGGTTGCCCCCTTCGTTCTTGTGTGCAGCGCTTCGGTGCTGTTTCTGGCGTTTCCTTAACGTTCCAGGCAGGGGCCAAAGGCTGGATACCACCAGTGGTGTGGTGTAGTGGCTCATGCTCCCAATAGCACCTTGAATTTATTAGGTAAATAGCAACTGTGCACAAATGTTGAGGTACGAGGGCAGCAGCGTGGGTTGCAGCCTTGTACTGGGTGCTGGAGCTCGGATTCTTTTAGCATTGTCTCATGAGAGCAGCACATTGGCATCCCTGAAGGTGCAGGGCTTCCACCTGAGCAGAGCCAAACGTGAGAAGGTGCACAAGGAATGAATGCATCTCCCACCTGAGCAGAGCCAAACGTGAAAAGGTGCACAAGGAATGAATGCATCTCCCACCTGAGCAGAGCCGAATGTGAGAAGATGGACAAGGAATGCATGCATCTCCCACCTGAGCAGAGCCAAACGTGAGAAGATGGATAAGGAATGAATGCATCTCCCACCTGAGCAGAGCTGAACGTGAGAAGATGGACAAGGAATGAATGCATCTCCCACCTGAGCAGAGCTGAACGTGAGAAGATGGACAAGGAATGAATGCATCTCCCACCTGAGCAGAGCCAAACATGAGAAGGTGCACAAGGAATGAATGCATCTCCCACCTGAGCAGAGCCGAATGTGAGAAGATGGACAAGGAATGCATCTCCCACTTGCTTGTACCTAAAGCAGGGCCAGCTGCCATGTCCACTCAGTGCAGCATTTTGCAGCTCAGACTCTCAGCTGAGTTTGGGTATTTCAGCTCCTGGAGTGCTGGTTGTGGGTTATCGTGCTGGAGACACCGCTGGAATTTTACCAGAGCAAAATTACACAGCCCGTGTTGAGCTGCCTTAATTCAAAGGGGAGAAAAATACTTGATACAATTTCTTAGGGAATAAATAAATTTATAAGCGATCAGTAATTTGACAGTCCACAATCCACAGAATGGATTGTAAGTATATGAAAGATTTATGGTGATCTGCTATTTTAACAGTATACTATTTTATTTTATTAAGGCCTTGTCTGAAAGCTGTGAAGGAGGTTGGGGGAGATCTGCATCACTGATGTCTCACAACTCTGAGAACTGCATGAAAGTTTGTGTAGTTTGGGCAGTAGTTTAAAAGATCAAGAATATTTAGTTCTGGAGTCATATATAGTTCATGGGTATTACCTGATTTTTATTTCTTTCTGTGTTCTTCTCTATCAGACTTAGGTTATTTGTACTACGCATTTTCCAGATTTTTGTTTAAAAATAATTTTTGGTCTACCATTGTGCCATGTGGAGTCCTGATAGTTTGCCTTTTTTTTTTTTTTCCCTGAAATATCTTTGACACATTTACTAAGTAAAATAAATCTATTTGCCCAGTCAGTAAGTAATTTTTTTGTTTGTTTTTTTTTTAACTGATATTGAGTTGAATAGGAAAAAAAAACCACTAAAAAACAACAGAGTGGAATATTCACTCTTCTTCCTATTTTCACTCCCAAGTACAGTTTTTATAGTTCATGAGGCTGCAGGTCACCCTGAGGCTTTGGTGCCTCCATTCAGGAGATGCCGATTCCCTTGGGAGGGCTCGTCCCATTGCAGGTTGCTGTGTCAGGATGAGGCAAGCACTATTTACACCTCATTTTATGGCCACTGTGGTTACAGCTGGAGCCAGCACGTCCTTGAAATCTCCTAAAAATTCCTCTGAGTCATGCTTTCCTCCTTGCTGAGGGGATTGGCTTGGGAATTTCCCTGCAAAAACTCAATCAACTAAATCGTGTTGGTAGTGTAGTGACCATTCTGTAGCAGCCTGCAGCCAAGTTCAGTGTTTGCCTTCATCTATGTGACACAAAGAATTTAGAACTGAGCTTCCAGGCTGCAAAGTTTTCCCTGATTCATAGCGCACTTTAATTTAGTCTTATCTCGTTTAAGAGAGCGTTAGAAAAATGGTTCTTGCTAACACATTCAAAATTGGAGGGAAATAGTGAGAAATAAAGGGAAAGGTAGAATATCTTAACATCAGATCTAGAAAAAATTCATGTTTCAGTTTGGGAGGATGTTCTTCAATTATTCACACACACAAAAAAACCCCTAAACCCAAAATATGACCTCTTTTTCTTCTATAGAACTGCAAACAACAGTGGTTGAATGGTTGAAGAGGTACAAGCCTTTTTCCTGCCCTAAGGGAGCTTATGTGCAGGGCTGCTGCAGTGGTAAAAGGTCTTGGAGAGACAGCAGTTGGCACACCTGTCTGTGGAAAGCTGTCTGGAGTGACCAGATGGAAAGCAATTGATGGATAATGGTGCATTGCATTTGCCATATGCTAAGCAGTCTTTATCTTGCTGTTTGTGAGAAATGGCCTGGTGGGAACCATTCACCCGCCTGAGGCTGGGGGAGAGGGCACGGCTGTCAATGCTCCTGTGCAGGACTGGCACTCGAGGTCCTGTTTGGTTCACACAGCAGTGTGGGGTGTGCTGAGTGCCAGCTCACTCCGGTTCTGGAGGGTCAGAACCCAGAGTGGCCAAGGTTTTTTAAGAGAGCTGCAGTGTGTCTTTACAAGACCTTATCTAGCTCTTGAATTCAGAGATTTGCTTTGAACTACCTTGCATGGGCACAGAAAAGCCGTGCAGGTGCTAAAGGTCTTTGAGAACTGAAGTACTTTGGCTGTAGTGTGTATAAGGTAATATCCATCACTCTTCCAAGTGCAGGTAATAATAGATATCAAATTGTGTGTGCCACTTGAAAACATTCTGTGTAGCTCTGCATTCTGCTGAGCTGGGAGTATGGATCACAGCACGCACAGCCAGCAGTGTGTGTCCACGAGAGGAGAGACCTTGTCATGCCTGATAGAAGACAGTCACTTTCCCTTCTTTAGGGCTCCTGCCCCCTGCCTTGGCCACATCTGGTTAGTCTTATCTTGCTTTGAACTACATTAGCTTTTCTGAACTAGAAAATCTTAAGGGGGAGCACCTTGATGGAGTAAAGAATTATTCAGACTTTATTCAGCAGTTCAAATGTAAAGGAACCTAATTTTTTTTCCCTTTGCTGTTCATAATGTATTGTGTTTGTTTCATTATCATAGATGTCCATTAAGTATTTTCTGTTCTTTCATTTGCTTGTGGTAGGCAGCTACTCCTGAATAAATTAGGAGGGACAATACAGAGAGGATAGGATTATGTTGGCATGTGATTGTTGGCTCACTTTCCAAAGAAAGAATAGGCTCCATTGTATAATCCTTTTTTTTCCCCCTCTTCATTCTGGCACATCAGTTCACTATGTTATTGTTTTTATTGCAGCTTGCTAAGTTTGCAGAACAAGTGACTTCTTTGAATGTTAAAAATGACTTATTTTGTAGCTTTTCACAGTAAAAGTGCCTTTTTTAAATGATGAACTCTGATATTTTGAACACTGCCTATTAGAAAAAGTCCTGTCTGTATACAGGATGGTGAAATACTAAGGCAGCAGTGAAATTCTTGTATGCAGGTGTGTGTGTTGGGTGTATTTCTCCACACCCCCTCCAGTCAAACAGTGTGGTCAGAATGCAAATAACGAGAAGTCCTCACTTCAGAGGGGAGCTGGGGTGTGTGGCTGATGTAATGCTTCCAGGGTGATACTACCCAATGATCAGTGAACTAAGCTTCAGACCATATTTAAGACTTTCTTGTGCCATACCTCCATGTTAAGAGTAAAATACTTGTGTGGGAAAGCACAGAGTAAACACAGAGGAAACTGCTCTTTTTATTTGTAACAGAAGAAGCTCTCAGACCTGTCAAAAAGGAGCCACAAAGAAGAGGGGAAAGTGATTGCAAAACCTGCATTCCATTGGGCAAGAAACTAGGGAGTTACATTTCTGCAAGGGGGATCTCAATTAGGAGCAGGGAGAGTTCAGCACTGACAGGGTGTGTGAGGAGGTGTGAGGGGACTCACCAGGCTGTGCAGTAATGTCTTGAAGGTGAACATGGCCAGAGTGGTGATGTACTACCGGAGCAGAGGCAGCAGAGATGGGACTCCATGTGACTGAGTTCCCTGCTTAGTAAAACTCCTCAACATTCCTTTGAAAGAAATCTAGCCCAAGGAAGCTCATGTGACTAGTGAGTAATTCTGAATTTAGAGTGGGCTGAAACTGTTGACTGCAGCAAAACTAGGTTTTGCATTATATTGATAGAAACAAATATAAGTTTTTTCTAAATTGAAGCGTTAAACTCTATAATATAATGTTTCCAGACGTGGCAAATGCTAGAGCAGGGGCTGTTGGTGATATGGAAGCAATTTCACTACAAGCTGCCTATGCCTCCTCAATACCCAGATACCCCTGTGGATACCTCAAGTAGTGTGTTCAGTTCTGGCATTCCCAGTATGACAGAGAAATAGAGCCACTGAAAGCTTCACAGCTCAGCATTCTTATTTCCTCTGTTGCTCCAGAATGTGTATGCAAGATTTTATATTTGAGACTCCTGGTAGTTGCAGTCACATGGTTCCAGAATTGCCTTTGCAGAACAGGATCTTTATTGTGCCCTTCCTTTCCAGGTGGTTGGAGGCAAGGTAAAGAAACCAGGCAAACGAGGTCGCAAACCAGCCAAAATAGACTTGAAGGCAAAACTTGAAAGAAGTCGTCAGAGTGCAAGAGAGTGCAGAGCCAGGAAGAAGCTGAGGTACCAGTACCTGGAAGAGCTGGTTTCAAGCAGAGAGCGAGCCATCTGTGCTCTCAGAGAAGAGCTTGAAATGGTAAGGAACCACCATTTGGCCTAACCCTCTGTATTATCTGGGAGCTGTCCTCGTGAACACTTGTTCTCGAGACCACAGTGACTGACAGTGGCATTTGGCTGGCCAGGAGGTATCAAAACATCAGATGCATCCAGCTGTTTGCCTGCTTTGGTGTGTAGAATACAAATTCATGTCACAAGTTATCTGCTGGTGTTGGAATCCAAGGCACAGATAGCTTTCAAAGCCTTGGACCTGTTTACTCTGAGTGTGTAAACGTTTTGTTTTAAGACCATGGGAAAAACTTCCCAATATAGTGACTTGTAACAAAGATCTTGGTTTGTAGTTTAAGAAAAAGCGTGTTAAGTTAGAAGATTTTACAGTGTGAAGTTTTGATATAGAAGTAGTTATAGAATAAAGTAAAAAGTTTAGGGTGTGGTAGTATAGAGTAAAAGTAATAGAGAACTGTGGTACAGTACATGATTGGATGAAAAATGCCGCAGTGTGACGGAAATGCAGCAAAAGAGTGAGTAACTATTGGTGTGAAAATGAGAATATGTGTACGTAGCAATTATCTCTTGGCTAAGTGACCTTTAAGAAACCTTGTAGCTGGCAGTCTTGTGATCTTTCTTCATGTAATGGCCGATTTCTACTAGTCTCTGTGAAGGAGTTACCCAACTCCTGATAAGTTGTAGCAATAAATCTAACTTGAAAGCATACAAAGTGAAGGCGTCTGAATCCCAACCATCCCGAGATGCTGGTTCTGAACTGGAAGCAAGTGGAGAAAGTGCCATTAGATTTGAGTCTGTTGTCTTTGGAATGCTTGGTTCTGAAAAACCTTTGACAGAGGTAGATTGTGGGAAGAGATGTTGAAATATCAAAGGGGAAACACACATCCCCAGGGTGTCATTGCTTCTCTGTTGGGGAGATGGATTCTTGCAGCATGCTCTCTGGGTGATTCCAGCATGTGTTAAGATGGGGGTCTTGGCCAAGTAAGCAGCATTAACCAAAGAGAATGTTTCATCTGGAAATACAGACACAGCTCCTCAGTGATGCCACTGAAATGTCACTAGCTCTGAGAACGCTGCCTTGACCTGGCATTAGGTTTGTTTGAATGGGCAGGGCTAATCCTGACTCCAAGTCAGCAGGTTTAGGATCTGATGAAAAGCCAGCCAACTGTCTACAGGTTTTTTATGTGCTTCAGGGTTTGGCAAGGAGGGATTTAAGATGAAGGAAGTAGGAATAAGGCACATGTGCTTCCACTGTGCCTTGCACAATGGGAAAGGACCTCTTAATAGTCCATCAGCCTCAGAGTCATGTGAAATATTTGTTTTTAATAGGCCATGAGCTGGAACGGTATTCTCGCATGCCAGCAGCGAGAAATTGCACAGAGTGTTCCATGTTGTTTAATAATTACAGTATTCTGTCTAGTGCTGCCTCTGAGTAGCAGTTCATTGACTGAAAGAGGCTTTGCTGAAGCCAGGTACGTGGCTGTGGCCACGTGCTCAGCTCATTAGTGCCCTGTAGTTTCATAAGAGCCTTCAGCTCAGTAAATTCAGACCTTAAATGAATGTACCGGAAGGTAAAGATTACAGTCCTGTTTTGTCTGCTAATGTGATCCTGGCAGTTTGCTAAGGCCTAATGTGTTTGCATATTTCAGTACAAGCAGTGGTGCATGGCCATGGACCAAGGGAAAATCCCCTCAGAAATAAAAGCCCTGCTAACTGGAGAGGAGCAAGGCAAAGCACAGCAGAACTCAACCAAACTTGCCAAGGCTGCCAAGACAGAAGCAAACAGCAGCAATCCCTGTAAGTATCCAGCCTGTGATTAATTCCTGTTTTGCTACATCTTTTGTGGTGTAGGAGGATGGCTGTAGTGTAGGAAGAAACATAAGGATGTGCTTTTGGGCACAAATAGTTGATTGAAGCAAAGAGCTTAGTGGGTGGTACAAAGACTCTGTGTAGTATTTACATGGACAACACAGAAATTACACTACAGAGGAAGCTAGGCAGTTATTTTAAAAGAAGTCTCTTTGTGTTTCACCAAAGCCTGTGAAGACCTTAATTTCTTACAGCATTTTCTGGTTTTTTTTGATGCAAGCTAAATGGAGCACATAGAACATAATTGAATTTTAAAAACTCCACCAAGAAAACATTATTCTAGCTGCAAGCACTCCAAGAGAGAAATGCTGGACTTGGGATTTCATATGGAGTCTTCTTTCTGACTCCTTTGTGCTTGTGCAGAGAATGGAATAGGGTTCTTCTGGAAACTGGAAGGTGAAAAGACCAAATGATATAAAGTAATATTCCTGATATGTATATGCAAAGGGAGAGAGTTAAGGTGTAGCATGGGCAATTCTGTATCTTACTTCTAATTTTGTAATAGTTCATGCTACAGGCTAAATTACACCTCATTGAAAATTTTTTTTAAAATAGGAGTTTCTAGCTTTATGTTTTTAAGACTCAACATGCAAACCACTTTTTGAACCATGCAAATCTTTCCCCCCGGTGCATCATTCTCAGGAGGCCGATGCAGAACCTTCCGCGCTGCAGCAGAGGTGGCTCGGGAGCTGGCAGAAGGAAGAGGGCTGTTCTGAAGAGTGGATGCATCCCCAGGTGCAGGGGGAAGGATCCCAGTCTGCTCTCTTCTCTTTCCTCCTCCCCACATGAAATCCTTTGATTATGGTGTTCCTAAGGCTTTGTGGAGTGGGGCTTTGGGGCAGTGGGTGTTTGTGTAAGTGGAGCCTTGTTCTTCCTTTAGCTGCACTGCCCTCCCCAAATACAGCTATGGCAGCTTTGGGGCATTCCCAGCAAGGGAGTGGGGCTGCTTTTATATCAGAGCCCAAAATTAGGCTGGCTTTGTATTTGGTGGTTATGTGGTTGTCAACTGTTGTTGGGAGTCTGGGAGGTTCTGTAAAAGAAAAGCAAGAGAAGGATCTCATAACAGCTTTGCTAAAGCCAAACCCAGTACTGTAGGTTGAGGAGAAGGAGCTGGATCAAAAGCTTTCCCTAAGAAGATTTATAGCAATGTCATTTGTAACTTAAATGAAGGTGTTGCTCTTGGCGTCCATTGTAATGCAGCATGTCTTTTGTGTGACTAGGATTCTTAAAGAGGTACTAAGTACATTTCCTGCTTTTGCCCATACTTCTTCCACTGGGTGCTTTTCCCACCTGCCGTGATCCTGCTGAGACAGGCAAGGCATGTCCCTGCATCCTGCTTCCAGCAGGGGAACAGCAGCCATTCCCTCTCACCCACTGGGCCCTAACACCTTTCTGTAGCTACCTACATTTTGGGCTCTAGTACCTCTCTGGACAGCAACTTAATGTGAATTCTGCTGTGCTATCCTGGTTTCCCAGCCAAGGACAATGCTAGGAACTGGTAGCAAGGAAAGCAAGTTGCATCAGTTTGGTTTTGTGGTAAGAGAGATGATGGCAAAACTCTTGTGGGCTGATGTGCTCATCCCAGTTATTGACAGATAACCTGCTGCTTTCCTCAGACTGCTCTTTCTCCTGGATATGCTTTTTGTATTCATATGATGCAGTGTGGAGACTGGTGCTCTCAGGATTTTCAGAGGGGGTGTGGCTTGCTTATCCTGTTTTGTTTATGACAATGTCTTTCTCTGTATTTTATGAAATGCATGGAACATTTTTTAATCTTATGTTTTCAGCATTGTTTCGTAGAATAAATATTATAATTAATGACTTTCCTGGACTGAACATTGCCTTTTTTTGTTGAACTAATTGAGTCTGTTTAGCGTTACCTCAATTCAGGATGGGTCAAAATCACTGAAAATAATCGAGTGCCATATTTCAGTGTACAGCACAATTGTTTTTAGGATTCCTTTCTAAGCACCTGTATGTTGAACCTTAATGCATGATTTTAAGTTTGTTCTTTAGACCCTGCAACCATGTACTTAGCAATTGCTGGAAATGTTGCACAGACACGCGAGACTGTTAAGAGAGGTTAAGTCACACTGAAGTCGGGATGGGGAGGGTATGAGGGTTCGTGTTGTGTTGTCCATGTCCTATCCCACCCACCCCCATCTCCATCATCCACCCTCTGTATCTGAAGTTCTGCACTGCAGTTGGTCCTGAAAGGTATGAATAAAGCCAACCCATAAGTTTGGGGGTTTTTGTTGATGTTGAATCCTTGCCTGTTCCTTTTCCTGGATTTTCTGGAGGAAGCAAAACCCTAGGCCAAACGCTCAGAACTCTGCCAGCCTTGTAGTTGGACTTTATAACATGATCATACAAGAAATGTAATGGATTATTTTGTGTTAGAATTAGTCTTACACAGTCAGTTTTCAGATGTAAACAATGTATTGTAATTAGACAAAAATTTCAAATGTTATGTAGATGTTAAGTGTCTTTCAGAATCAGGGATGTAGAAAACATGCAGAGGAGTTGTGGTATGTGACCAGAACAGCTCTGCCCAGCACTCTGTAACGTGACAAATGAGGCTCTGATCTTGCCAGAACCACCCTGCCTGCTTTCTCCCCTCTTTCTCTGCTTCACATGCTGTGATACCAAACAAGGAGCCTCTCAGCAGAAAGGTTTTTTTCCTGGAGGAAATGGGGAATTGGAATTTCTCATTGTTGTGAGCAACAGTTTCTTCTGTTCCTTGTCACGGTGACTCCTGCTTTTTGGCTTAGTCAGCACTTGACATTACAGGGCTATGCCTGGGCCCAGCTCTGTGGCACAAATAGTTGTACCCACGTTCTGACAAGTTTCTTGTGCTTCATGCAGATGGACAGGAGGCCTGTTATAGCCTCCATCATCCCTGGTTGTCCTGCAAGCAAAAATCTGTGACACGTAGTTAGAGCTGTAACTGCAGCTTTTCCATCTGCTCTAGATGCTGTAGTCCATTACAAAACATAGGATTCCCAGCAGCAATCATTCATTAAAGTTCCATGGCTTCCACCACGTAGCAGATCATGCTCTGTTACACATTTTTTGGCATTAGGTGGATCTCTGGGAGCCCTTTATTTTGGAGCTTGAATTTTAGCAGTTCCCCTTGAAAACCAGCAAGTGTTTGTGGTTTGTGCTTGTTTGCTGCTCTAATGCTTATACTCTTCATCCTCGTTGGGGTGGCTCCTAGAAGTGATCCAGCCAAGTCCTCTGGTCAGGAGTCTCATCTGATTCCCTAAATAATGTAAGGTGATGTGGTCTTACCCCCTCTATGTGCAGCTGGGTACAGCCTTTCACGTGTTTCTCCTCCGGTGAGTGAGCACAGCTGGTTCTCTCTCACAAGAACTGAAAGAAGGAAATGAGCCTGGAAATGCCTCATTTTCCCATTTGCCATGGAAATCTAATGCTCAGCCAGACCCATTTGCCCAGCTAAAGGTGGGTATCTCTTGGAAACTGTCCGCAGTCTTAAAAAAATGCTGTCTGTACTATCTGGTGTTTACACCAACACCAGAGCTCCTGTTAGAGTGCAGTGCTGCAGTAAGACTGAACTTGGTGGATGATGATGGACTAAGCACTGTACAGTTGCACCAATCCATTTAGGGAGTGTAACCCAAGGATGGACCCAGCTTCATAAGAAAAATGTGCAGTTAAGTCTTGTCTGTTTGTATTCTCTATATGTGGTGCATGCACAGAATCCTGCAGTGAAGTGGATACGTTTAATTGACTCATCACTTAACTGAGAACATTTTGTAATTATGTGTAAGAAAAAAAAAATAATCACAGTCTGCTTTCATAATCTGGTAAGTGTTTGTCAAAGAATCAGTGTCCTGTTAAATGCTTCTCAAATACTATCTTGACTTATATCAGGGTTTTTTAATGTATTAGACAAATTTCAAAAAGCTTTTTCTTGACAGCTGAAATCTGGCCAACTTTGAGAGTGTTTGTGGCTGATTGTTTTTCCTTTTCTTTCCCTTTTACCTTTTAGGGTGAAGATTACATCAGTAATAAATCTAGTTTTTCCTGAAGAGCTGGAGAAGTTTTGGGATCGTAGCTCTATTTGCTACTTTCCAAGAAATTATAGCTTGGCATCCTAGCTCCATTTGCTACTTCCCAAGAAATTATAATGTCTATAATTTCCTATAAAATTACTGTAAATATAAGAAGCAAATGTTTGAGACTAGTCTCAAAATGCAGAGAAATCAGAGAAAAAGCTGAAATAAGAACCACAGTCCTCCTCATTGTGCTCGAGAGTTACAGCATGGGTGAGAGAGGATGGGCTGATGTAGAAATCCCTGTTGGGGGTAAGCAGGGCAAAATACCAGTTTGTGAGTTCCTGCTCTTTGTGCCACTGAGCATCAATTTATCCATAAGTTATGTCAATAACTGAATTTCTTACATGACTCCATTGTGAATTTGTATGAGAAAACATGAGCTTTCTAATCCACAGTAAAATCTGAGGTATCCCACACTGAATAGCACATCAGTGGACTAAAATTCAGCTGATGCTGTATTTATGGAATGTACAGATTTTTTTATGTAGATCTGTCATGGCCTGCCAGTGGCAGAGGGGATCCTGCAAGAAAGATGGAGAGGAGCTATTGACAAGGGTACCTGGAGAGGCAGGACAGGGGGCAATGGCTTCAAACCGACAGAAGGTTTAGATTAGATACTAAGGAAATATTCTTTACTGTGAACACTGTAACAGATTGCCCAGAAAAGCTGTGAATGCCCCATCCCTGGAGGTGTTCTAGATCAGGTTGGATGGGGCTCTGAACAATCTTTAAATTGCAACTAGAAAATGCTGTCATTGGTCAGCTAATGATTTTCAGCAGCACTTCATGAAAAAAAACTAAAAAACCTAAACTGCTTTTCAGTTTGGTTTTTTTTTTTTCCCTCCATAAAAAGCATTTGGGAGGCAGGAGTTTTGCTTCCGTAACTAGTACAAGATTAACTCTTCTTTTTTATGTGTCGGTCTGTATCTCACAACTGGCTTAATCAACACTGCTAACACTAACTGCTGCTTCAAGCAATTCTTGTGTGTGATCTCTCTATGTTTGGGTGGGTATTGGTGACATTCCTAACTGTGCTGCAGCTGATGAAATAAATGTGTGAATAAAGACTACAAGTGGATTATAAAATGTGTGTTTTCATGAGACAGGCTGTTCCGTGTGGATAGAAATAGCCCGTGAAGGGTGACACATTCCCATACCTTCTTTCTCATGGCAGCTTTCAGAATATGTTTTGACCAAGTTTGTCAGTGCTGCCAACAGCAATGCTGGGTGTCATTGTGGTAGAGCATTCCAGCAGTGTCCTCCAGCTTCACCATCCTTATGTGGCATGTTCTGAGTGCCTGCTGATGTAAGAACAGTCCTTTCCTGCTCCCTGTCAAACACAGAGCTGGCCGTGTTGCTAGGTCAGTGTTTCCTGGTTTGCATTTCTGGGCTTTTTCTTTCCTTCTCCCCTTTGAAAACCCCTTTTTGGAATGCATTCCTTCTTTGGTGCAGAGAAAGGCTATTCTGTGAATCTCCTTTCTTTCCCAAGTGGTCTGGCAGCTATTTTCAAAGGCTGTCAAGGGCTCCTTTTCCAGAGGACTGTGAATGAGTAACCAGGAGTTACTCTGCTGTTTCTGCCTCTCCACATGTGTACCACACCCACCAATTCACCCCTTCTGCAGTTCAAGCTCTGTGACATCAGTGTAAAATACCCCTTCTGCACTCTCCTTAATAATAGCATCACCCTTTGTAGCTCAGGCCCCTCTTGTTTCTCAGCCTAGCATGAGCAGTGCTGGTACTGGCTCACCCCAGAGTGGTTTTTGCTTGCTCAAGCATTCTGATGAGCTGTGTGATGAGGAGGAAGGTGACAGCATTAGCAGGCAGCAGTGATGTTGTTCAGTAGATGCTGGGCATGTATTGAAACAGTTCTGCAAAGCCCAGAGTATAATTCTTCTTTCACTTGAAAGATTGGGATTTAGATGATTCTGTTACTTGTATTTCTGTACAATTCTAGGTTGCCCAGCATTTTCAGCAGTGGTTTCAAACAGAAGGGCAAGTTCAGTTAAGGTTGACATACCTGAAACAACCTGTGGAGTTAAAGGAGGGATTAATTTAAAAAATTTTGGCCTAAAGTCATTTATCTCATGAACATAACCTAGAAAAGGTTTCCTCAAAGTAAATACAGTAAGAGCGTTAGTTTTCCATTTAAATCTGGAATCATGTCTGGGACCTCAGATAGTGAAAGGGGAAGGAGATATCTTCTAGCTTTCTAATTAGCTAGTTAGTCTTGTGACAAGCCTGTGTGCAAACCTTCCCAAGGTGATGGTGCTGCAGGGATCTCTTGAAGAGAACAGTGTTACCGTTCTCACTTCAGCAAGCTGCATTTCTCATTACTTTATTCTTAGGGTTTCTCACTTTCTGAAATAAAATAGTAATTAGCTTTTTAATTACTGGTACACAAGTGGAGCCAATGTTGCTTGCTGTGGGTGTTTGAGAAACAGCCAGTTAACTGTTTCAGCTTTTTGGATTTACGTAATTTTTTTTTTTCTATTTTTTTTTTTTTCAGTAGCCACTTAATGTTGTTGTCATTTCAATCCAATGCCACTAAACGAGTGGCATTGTTAATGCAGCTGCTATTGTCTACACATGCTGGCAGATAAAAAAGGCTGACTGACAGCTGGAGAACAATTACAAAGGTGTCTGTTTTAATCCCTCTGCCCGGAGCTACTTGTGGAATGAGCACAGTTGCAGTTCTGTGAATGTATTAATAAAAAATTGTAGGCAGAATGATGAATGGCCTCTTGTGATTGCTTGCATTCACCTCGCATTTTTTTTCTCAATTGTCTCCTTTGCATGAAATAAGGCATATAGAAAAACCAAATGTGCCTTTTACTAACAAAGCTTAGCCTTGGTCTGTCAGAAATACCACCACCAGCTATAACTTTTAATATCAGCCGCTGGCATGGATTAAAATTATATTCTTTATTACTCTAAAACTTCTTTTTCCCCTGTCTTTTATTATCATATAACTGTCTTTGGATATCAGTGAGAATTTTCTAAAGTAGCAATTTCAAGTTAATTAGAAAGGATGGAGAGAAGTGCAGGGGTTGACAAGGATGCTTCTAAGTGCTAATTTCTTCCCTGTGTGCTGTTTTCCTGCCATGCTTTTTTGGAAGATCTACATGGAGATGGTAAGAGCAGAGTAGAGGATCAACACTGCTGCACTCCAGTTTTGTTTCTGTTGCCATGATCCTTCCAAGGAGCACTGAGAGCCTTTGAGGACACAGTTTTATGTATCGAGGGACAGGGAAAGCTTAGCTAGTAATGCTTCTCCTGCAGTGATCAGGCTACAAGAAAGAGCCAAGCGTGGGGGACAGTGCTTGGCAGCAGTTGTTTCTCCTGGGTAGGTGACATTTGGAAGCCTGGCTCCCTGCAAGCTCTTCATCTGCCCTTCAAAGACAAATGGAACTTGAGTTGCTTTTCCTTAAGTATCTCCCTTGCAGACCAGTCTCCAGTGATTTGTTACCTGGCTAGGAGTTTCTTCTGGCGGTTAACGTGATCAAAGTGCGGGAAGTGACCTTTGAAGATGCAGTTGTGCTGAGGGCCACATCCCCAGCATCCCTCTTCTTACGGAAAAAAACCCCATACAACCCCAAGAAGGAAGATTCTGACAAAGATGTCCTGAATGAGTGTGAAAGGCCAAGTCAGTAACATGGCAAGAGCTGTCTCAGAGTCTGCAAAAAGCCAGAGGGCAGATGAGCTCCAGCAGTGAGTTAATGAGGCAATCAGGGCTACTCCTGCTGCATTTACAGATAACTGGTAACTACTCTGAAATCTTGCAAACTCTGGATATTTCTTAATCATTTTCCTTCCTGTATTTGGAGCAATATGGGGAGGGACTCTGTGGAGGACGTGTAGAAGTGGGGATAGTAAACCTCCCAGGTTGAAGAGAGGAGCTGTAGTGCCTTTGGAAATAGGGTGGGTAATTATATTCATCCATATGTGGCCTCTCCCGCCTAATTCTATGTGGCCTCAAAAAAATTCAAGTCCTTAATCGGTCCCTCTTCCCCAAAAGCATCTCTTCCTTTTACTGGTGCATGCAGAGAAAAAACTTGTGTCTGGCCAGGCATGAGACAAGAACAAATTTAATTATTCGGTGATGTAATATTTTTTTCTTTTTCTATTCCCCTGCAAATGTTGGACCAAATTGAGAGCTGGTGTAAATCGGTTGAGATGCTGCACACAAAGGAATTACTGCTGTCTTTGTCACCCCTGAATTTTATCCAGGGACCAGTTTCATGAAGCAAATGAAAGACTTTGTGTGCGTTAGCAGTAGCGTGGAAAAAAATCTGTGGTTTAGTCCAGACTGCTCATCAGGGGGTGACATTTATACTACAATTTTCCTGTAGGTGTGTTATGTTTTACTAGAAGCCAGTTCAAACAAAGCTTCTGTAATTGATAATGGCCTATTCCACAACACTTGCTGAGTTGAAAAGAGCCAACTAATAAAGACATATTAACTTACAGAATCACTTAGGGAGTTAATAACCCTTCCTTCAAGCATATGGGTCTGGCTTTAATAAACTTCAAATCTGCTTTTTTTTCTTTTAAACAGGAAGGATCTGATACTGAGAAGGGTGGAGCACTCAGAATTTCAGCTGCAATTGATGGTGTGTGTTCAACACCTTGGAAAACTGACTATTAAATCAATGTCCATTAAACCTGAATTTAAATGGGTTGAGTTGAGGAGACTGAAAAAACTCTGGGGACTCTTAAGTGGGCATATGGAAACCCTTAAGTCCAATTATTGGTGATAGCTACTTTGGTACCACCTTTGTGAGGCTGGTGGAAAAATAGGTACAAGTGATGTGAGTCTCTCCTTCTCACTAGCCCCAACGCCTCAACTGGAAATTTAAAAAATATACTTAACTGAAAATCCAACTTTCTGCCGAAATAAAAAGGAAGGGACATAATTTGACAATTTGTAATAGGAATTCCCGAGGGCAAGCTACTTAAAGTCAGATATAAACGGCAGTGAGGGAATTTCTACTTAACGTGCGTCTACTTAATGGAAAAAAAAAATGTCTAATGGTCAGCACTGTATAATGTTTTTACACAGTAAATATTTAAAATTAAGGGATGGATGGGCAAGAGACCCAGGAGTGCTTTCTCTGAGAACTTCTCCTTTTCAGATGGGATTGAGATGTCTTTGTGAACCAGGAGTTTCTTCTGGGTTTTTTTGTGTCTATATTGATCTGGCAAACCCTACAGAACGTTCCATTTCTTGCTTAGATAATCCATGATCTTCCCACTGTCTCTGGCACCTCTGGGGCCTTTGCAAACCAGGAGGTACCTGGTGATGGTGCTACCAAACCCATCTGTTCTAAAATGATGGAAGGAGTGAGGAAGGCTTCTCCTTGCTGTCGTGTTTTTACCAGTGTAGTCTGGGTTAAAAGAAGCCACGGCAAGCAGAGCTATGCTCACTCTGTTGCCAGCGTGGTTGGGATTTTACTGATATGGAAAGGTGCTTGAAGAGACCCAGCCTCCAGACTCCACTCATGGTTGCAGGGCTGGTTAGAGCCCGTGATGGCAATGCAGAAGTACCAGCTTTCCAGCCTGGGGACATTGTGGTCCTAGCTGTTCTGTCATGGCAATCCTGGACTTTTCCTGGCCACCTTCTGTAGTTAAAAACCTTTTGAAAGGTGGGGAAACATGGTAGACTTGAAGAAGCAAGTGTCCTGGGTGCCTCTGGACTCAGACCTAGGAGGAGGTGGGTAACTGTGGTCCTCTGTGACCTCAGGGCTCATTCTATTTAGTTCCTTGTCTTTAATAAAACTATTAACCCAAAGAATAACTGTTGTTTTACAATGTCCAACCCAAAGTTGGAAATAATGTTTCAAAATTGGCCTGGTTTGTTTATCCTAGATCTGATTTTATTGTGTCAGAGGCAATTAAATGGCAAACTAAAACTAAGCGCGTGGTGGTATTTCTGTGAGAAACAACCATGTCAGAATATGAACCACACAGAAAATACTGGTCTTGTCTCACTTTCAAGGTCCTCTTGTCTCCTAATTCATGGGATTTTTTTGCTAGTGGCTTTAATGAGAAATATCAGATCCTTATTCAATGGGGATTTCTGAATTTTTGAAATACATACTGGAAGTGTTCCTGTGGTCAGTGAGGGTTCTTCCAGCCCTACTTTGTGTCATAGAGGAGGAGGAGGAGGAAGGAAGTTTTTTACCAGACATGTAGGATTATTTCTCAGCAAAAGGGATTCCCCACGCCCACATTGGCAGGAGAGATTCTCTTGGTGTGCTTCTGCTCCCTGCTGATGGCAGAGGGAGACTCTCAGCCCTGTTCATTACACCGTGTAGCACCTGCTGCTCTTGTTCTATTCCCTTTCACTGCTGCAGCACTTTCAGGCTCCAGGCATGACCAGGAACACAAGTGTGCCACATTTGCTCTGAAAGCAGAAGAAAAAAGATAATCTTTCTCTGAGGGGGTTGTGACTAGGGATGTCTCTTGCCAACAGACAGCAGGGAGCTGGAGATTTTGAAAGTATGAGGAGGGATAGCTGGCACCTGCACACTGTCTTCTATTTCTTGCTTTAACACCTGGTTTGAAGTGTCCACAACACTTTTAGGATGCCTTGAGAGTGAAATGCCTCTGATGGGCTGGACTTGAGGATGTTTGGCCATGCCCTAGCTGCTCTGAGGAGAGGCTGGTCTGGAGCCAGTTCTGTGCAAGAAGTGAAAAAGTTGGGTGAAGAAATAACTGAGAATACATGACAGAGGTTTGCAAACCCAAGACGGACCCAGAGGGAGTGGATAGGGACCAACTATTCACCATGTACTGACTTTGTCAGAGCTAGCTGAGAAGAAAATAGAGAACAGGAAGGAAGTACTTGAGATCCTCAATTGAAAAGAGGTCAAATCCTTGGTTCTCAGGCAAAATGTGCCCGAAATCTGCTCAGATGGGCTCTGAGCAAGCAGAGTGGGGCTGTTTGTCCCGTCTTTCAGACTTTGTGACTTAGGTCATTCTGGACCTGCTCTGCGTTTATGGAAAGGCATTGCTGTTTGGCAGCTGCCCTGTGAAGGGTGTTCATTCCTACCAGTGACAGCTGGAGGCTGGGAGGAGGTGTCAGGAGCCCTTTGTCTTCTCTGCTTTCTCTGCCCTCTCCTCAAGCAACCAAGGCTACAGTAAACAACGGGATACTGGGAGGGACAGACCTCCACTCTGAACCCAGCAGAACTCTACTGTCAATTTTGTAAGAATTAAAAAAAGAAAATCTTTGCAGGCAAGGGGTGCAGCCGCTTGGGCTGGACCTTCCATGGGCCACAGAACCACATTTGTCCAGCTGAGTGAAGAGAATTCACCAACAGGATGCTGGTGCTGCCCTAATTCAGAGGATTAATAGTTATCTGTGTTTTCTGAGGATCTGCTGCTGTACTACTGGGCAATGCTATGGGAATTGAGAAAATAAATCAATATTCCCCACATAGACTCAGTCCAATTCTTATTAATGAGCTTGATAACTGAGGGAAAGATAAAAAGGAAAAAAAAATGCTCTCTGTTTCAGGAAGTATAGATGATTTTGGGTAAAGAAATTTTCATTCGGAAAGTCCATTTTAAATGAGAATGGCTGGGCTGGCAGTCCCTTCTTCCTTCTCTTCCTTTCATTAGGTCCCCTTCTTTACCTGCCAGACCCTTGCAGTCCTTCCTCCTGCTTCCCACCCCCTCTGCAGGCATTGTCCTGTCTGAGCACTGACCACACACAGCCTTCATGGGAGGAGAACAGCAGCAAATTGGTGAGCAACTTGCCAAGAGAAGGGGCTGGAGTGGCATTGAAAGGACAGGATGGGTCTGTGAGCTGCCAACCAGCTCTCTACCAGATGGATCATGGGAGACCTCGGGGTTTCCAAGCAGCACGAAGTGGTCATCACACACAGTGAGAGTCCAGCACACGTTCTCTCATTGCTGACTGCACCACCCCGCTGAGCACCAACACAATCAATAATCCAGCTGCTTCTTAGATGAGGTTTTTCCTGCCTGGATGCTCAAGGCACCTCTGTATTTCTGAGCCAGCATG
Organism: Picathartes gymnocephalus; assembly: GCA_013390045.1. Taxonomy (NCBI): domain Eukaryota; kingdom Metazoa; phylum Chordata; class Aves; order Passeriformes; family Picathartidae; genus Picathartes; species Picathartes gymnocephalus. Next base: position 37,347 of record WEKY01012824.1, on the reverse strand, counting down.
GAAATAGAGCTTCAGGGGCCTAACCACGTTGTTACCTCCTCCTTGTGGCACAAGTGGGCCTACTCCCTCTAGGGAGGAAGCCCAGTTTCCCTCCAGAGCATGTCCTTCAAGCAGCAGGACCCAAGGTGTGAATGCCCACATACACCTGTCCCCCACGCACAGAGCCTGCTTCCCAAGAGCTCAGCACTGTTTGTGGGGGAAAGGGGTGATGCCTTCAGTTTTTTCTGTTCTGCTTTAGTGTGTAGCTCTCAGCTTCATATTAAGTGTTACTACGCTCTCTTTACAGGGTAGTCAGACACAACAATTCTCTCCAGCTCAACATTCAAGGACAATCGTTCCCAACCTCAGGCCCAAAAGCATCAACAACGTAAGAAAAAGGAGGGCAAGCAAGGAGGATGGAACTCCATCATTCCAAGTGATTAATTGGCCAGTGAAGCTCAAGATGCAAATGGAGCAGAACTTCTCAAAGTGTGAAACCCCATGCCCAGGCCCCTTTTCTGTGTCCATCTTGAGGCCCATCCTGGCAGGGCTGCAGCCGGGCTCTTGCATTGCCAGGCTGTGGCCTTGGAAGGCCTTTCAATAAATCCCTGCTTTATTCCTCTCATTTTGTCTGGCCTCTGTTCCAGCTCAAACTGATAAGGCATCAGTTATTCTGGGAGAGGACTTCCCCAAAGCAGAATGTAATAACCAAAATGAAATAGAAGAAATACATCAAACCCAAGGCATTTAATAAAATAAAATGTCTCTTTTTTTTCCCTCCCCTAAAAGCTGTGTTAAAAATATGTAACTATACACTGGTTCAAAAGGGAGAAAAAACTCCTTCTGGGAGTACAGAGTAACTTTTCAAAACAATGAAGCCCACTAGACAAATGTATTTGGGGGATTGGACGGAATAGGCCAGGCAAGCTTTCTTTCCTTCGCTTCTCTGTTGAAAGCATCATAGGTGGAGTCTTTGGTGACACTTTTGGCTGTAGCTGGAACATCTGCAATACCAACATGATTTTTTTTTGCTATCCTGGAGCTGGTGGTGATAGTGTATGCATTGCTTCTGTAGCATTTCATGGCAGACATGCAAAAAGTTTCTTTCATCCCTCTTCTGAAGTTTGCATTATAGATGGAGTAGAGGGTTGGCTTAGAGGCTGAGGAACTGAAAGAGATCCAGGTGATGGCCAGGAAGAGCAAGGAGCTCTTTCTGTAGTCTGTTTCCTGTGGGTGCCACAACTGTACTGTGAAGAAAGGGAGCCAGGACACGAGGAACATCGAGTTTAACATTAAGAACATCTTGATGGTTTTCACTTTTGTTCTTGGAACAATATTTGTTGTTCTCCTGACAGTCATTCCGTCTGTGCCTATTCTCCAAATGTACTTAATGACTTTCTGGTAAAAAAGGATAATGAGGAGGGATGGGATCAAAAACACCACCAAGAGGTGGATGACACCGTAGGCAGCTCCTAGCCAAGAATCAGGGAGGAAGAACTCGCAGTGGTGCTCGCTGCTGGAGCCGTAGAGAAAACAGGCCGGTGATGCAAGCAGAGCACCACAGAGCCAAGAGGCCAAAATCATTTTTTTGGCTTTCCCCCTGGACACTTTGAAGCTCAGGGGGTAGACAATGGTGTAGAATCGATCCGCACTGATGGCGAGGAGCACGTAGGTCTGGAGGCCGGGCGTGAGGTACTGCACGTACCTGACCAGCCGGCACACCCCGCTGCCCAGCAGCCACCGCCCCGAGCTCAGCTGCAGCAGCAGGAAGGGCGCGCTCCCCACGCTGCTCACGAGGTCTGCGCACGCCATGGACACCACAAAATAGTTGGTGGTGGACTGTGTCCTCCTGCTCCTGTGGATCACTAAGCAAACGAGGACGTTTCCCAAGGTGGAAATCAGCCACAGCGCTCCCCAAACCACGCTGGCAGCTGCGATTTCCCCCGGCCTCAGCCCATACTCCACCAGAGAGTGGTTCCTGCCAGAGCCGGCTCCTGGAGGTGGAGGTTCTGCCATCTGGTAGCCAGCAGGAGGACTGGAGGCTTTGGGGCTGCTCGTGTTCTGCAGCAGGAGCAAGGTGAGGAGAAGAACAGGACCACTGCTGTTATCCATGCTGTGAGCAACCTCGGCCACGTCTTTTGCTCAGGCTGCAGACAGAGAGGAGAAAAAAGGTTCTCTTGAACAACTCTGTGTGAAAAGCCCATCTTAACCTACAAAAGAATACTCTCAGTAGCAAAAATACATACTGTGGCTTCTGTATTTCTGGGCTAACACTGAAATACAGCTTCTGGGTTGCACTGTAGCTGGTCCTTTGTGCTGGTATGACATGCTCATATGTCAGGGGGATCCCACCCCATTCTCTGGCTGGTTTGAGGTGCTGCCAGCCTTTTGTGCCCTTTCCCTTTTGTTCCTCACAGCCCCACTCCACATCTGTGGTATGGGCAGCATGACTCCAACCCTGTCCTTGTGGGGGGGATGAGAAGGGCAGCACCCCGTGGTCAACACAGAGGGTCACCAGGTAATAAGAGACCTCGGTCCAGAGAACTAGACCATCACCATGTACGTCCACAAGCCCTGACCTGACCAGGTTACAGCCTTCTTTTTCCTGTGGTTTTCCCTGGAACAGGATGTCTGCGATGGGAAGCCCTTCCCTTGGGACTGAGGTGCTGCCCAAGGAGACCTCCTGGGATTGAGCAGCCTCACCACCAGCACCACACCTCTGGAAGAATGACTGTTTTGACCTTGAGTGATTCTTAGATCCTTGTGGATGAAGTGAGCTGAATTTCTGGGAGCCCTTCAGTGAGAGGCCTTTGGGCTGTGCATGAGGGTGTGCACACTCCAGGCCGTCATTCTTGTCCGTGGAATAACCATGTCCCCGACTGGTAACACCAAACCCATCGCCTGTCAAATGTCACTGCTTGCAAATTACAGTTTGCCTGAGGGTGTTACCTGTGTGAAATTGCTCTCATGCACCTTCCTGGCAGACACACCCCGGAATGTGGTGGGTGTGACCTCCTGTTCTATGCCTATATTGATAGATAGTTTCCAGTGTAGAGTTTAGCCAGACGGATGGGTTGGTCTTAGCCTGTCGCAGGGATAAAATGGAAAAACAGCTCATTTTAGTGGCTATACGTATGCACACACCCTGCTGCTGTCCGATGTCCTTTCAGTTATCATCTTGACATGCAAAGACTTTTACTCACTAGGAACACAAACTCTTTTCTATGGGTCTACTGTGACAATGCTGAACTCCAGAGGCTGATACTGTGCAAGATAAATCAGGATTCAGTTAATGACCAGAAGATCAAAAAGTTCATCCTAGAAGCCAAATGAACAAGCTCAAAAAGCCACCACCATCCTCCTCAGCTTTCCAAGTGATCCAGATTCCCAGGTCTTCCTTATTCAGTTCTTTACTGATGCTTTTTGCTGTGCCTGCTCTAGCTTTGCATCTACCACCTATTTTCTCCTTGTCTGCCTACTGAGAGCAAAGTCTGAAAGCACAGAGCCACTGGATGAATCTGGGATCTTGCCCCTTGTGCTGTTTTGCATGTCCCTTTCAAAAACACAGTGCAAAAAAATTGTCAGATGTGGGAGAGGAAGACATGCATTAATTGCTTGGTGAGGTTGTAGAAGGTTTTTCTCTCTAACTTTTTAGAGCCTGTAGTTAATGTGACTGTTTGTGTCACGTGAAGGGACACTGTCAGCAGGTCATACATTGCTCCTTGTCCCCTCCTCTGCCGGAGGGCTGTGGGTGCTGCCCAGCCTGGCCTTGCCTTCCCCCTCATCCTTGGTTGCCTTCCCTCTTCATTTTCTTTGTGGCTTTTTCTGGCAGCTGATTCCTGATTTCTCAGAGGGCTCCTGCTTGTCCTTCCCCACCCTCCTTTGGATGGATCTGCTCCCCTGGAGAAATCCTGCTGTCACCAGAGAATTTGGGCTGCTATGTCTGGCAGAGTGGCAGGATGCATTGTCAGTGCAACCTGCTAAATTACCTGCTAGAATTATCTGTAATAAAATTACACACGTGTAGCCTATTAACTAGATGGAAAGGAACATTATGGGATGATGTTCTTCCTTAATTTCCCTTCTTGCCCTGCAATAGTATGTGCCATTTAAAAATAGCCAGGTGTACAAATTATGCTTCATAGAAGAATAATGAGATAAAATGTCTTGACCACTACTGAGGAGCAGTGGAAGCCTGGTACAAGAATGAATGGTACTTTCCAAAAAGTAAAATTCCCTCTGATTAAACATTGTACTCTGAGATTCCTGCATTCCTAGTCATAGATATTTTTTTCTTCAAATGGACCAGAAACTGATATCTTTTATTTTAAATGATCTCTATTTAAGCCTATTTTCATTATGTGGCACTGAGATCAGGATCATACCCTGATTTAGGTCTAAGAACCCGATTGTCTATGGCCCAGCATATATTTTTCTTCAGTGGGCAAGTCTGGTTTTTATGAGTCTGTTTTTCATAGTGGAGACGTGAACTTCTGCATTATGAGTAATGCTCCAAAAGGAAACATGTCCATAAAAAGCTCAGCATAGGCACAAGTTTTTATGGGTTTGAGATGCAAATAACTGGAGATTCCATGACTTGCTACATTTATCCCCAATTCCCATGTCCACGTTTGCTGAAATATGGTTTAAGTGTTAGTGAACCATTCAACCTGCAAATATCAGATCCATAAAAACCAGTGATCAGTTCTGTCAACTCCCTCTCCCCTGAAGGTCAATAAGCAAAACTTTAGAAGCACAACAAGTGAAAATTACATACAGCAGGTAGGTGAGACCTAATTACATTTTTAGTTAACAGACATGCTTGTATTAATGTTCCTGTTAAACCAATACAATACTGGCCTGAATGGCTGCTTTCCAGTAATTACGAGTCTGCATGGATACAGCAGTGCCAAAAAATCTCACTTTGTCTTTCAAGCATTTTAGAGTGGGAATCCTTTTAAAACTGGTATGAGGCCTTGCTGTATTTCTGTTTAAAAACCTACTTTTTTATGCATTAGCTTTGGAAAAGAAAGAGCATGTGAGATGACTCGTAATCATTGAAGAGGGTTTTCCTGGTGCCACAGTTCCATTTTACTGACCTTAATTTGCAGTTTGGAAACCAAATCGCCCAATTTTGAGCTGGTAGCTCTCCAAAACAGATCTGTTACTTAGAGATTAACTATTTGAGCCACAAGAAATTCGTAGTCACTGTGTGTTTTCATGTTCACTGTCCTGTCTAAAAATGCAGCACCCATTGCTATTTGGAACAGCAAAACCTAGTAAGATTCACAAAGGAATGCAACAATTTTTTTTTTTAAATGTTTAATCAAAAGAAAAAGCATTTTGTTTCCCAACTATTGTTTTTCAAGATTAAACATGCAGCTAAAGAAGCAGATCATTGTACATTACTTGACCTGAGCATTACCAGAGGGGCTTTTTTATTCAACATATTTTACCTCTCTGCATCATAGCTGCAAAACATCAGGAGAGCATTGGCCCAGCAAATTATTTCAAAAGCATTAAGATGGTCATTTACTCCATAAACTTCCCTCTCTTGAGAGTATCACAGGAAAAGCTGCCAGACTGGAAGAGAAATGCTTCATCTAACTGAGTGTAATCAACATTGGGAGTGTGAGTAAATTGACTCAGGATGGGGGGGGAGGCTTTTTTCTGTCTGTGAGATGTTAGAAGGTAACATCCACCCTGCCTAAACTCAACTGAGCTGCCCTGTGCATGCACTGTGCCAATGCAGACATGCCTTTGTGGAAGAGCCCAGTGTTTTAGCTTCTCTCTGTCCCTTGCTGTGCAGAGATGACTGTTGTGCATATTGAGGCCGTTTATTCCTCCTGCTTCCCGCGGAGGAATGCGGATGCACATGCTTTTGTCAGCATACAGTTTCCCTGCCAGCTCTTTTCTCTGCTCTGGTGCTCATAAAAATGCTCAGCTCTTTGCCCTGCTCCTCTCATGAAGGCATTTCTATTCTCTGGGCAGCTCTTCTGAGCAAAGCCTGAAAACCTCTCGAGGTGAAGTGTGCTCCTCCTCACTCCCTGCATTCCAGTGTGTGGGGATAGCAAACATCAGCCCCTATTTTGTCAGGAGGATAACGTGTTTTGAGTGCAGTGAAGCTTTGGGGTCTGTAGCCGCATCTCACAGGCTGCTGCCTGCTCTCCAGCTTCCCCCAGCTGGTGGAGATCCCTGTCCTGCAGTGTGGATAACCAAGGATGACGTAGCTGTAAGCAGGGATTGGTTCATGGATGGAGCTCCCAGGGCTGGTGTGGACATGGCTCAGCTGATGGTAAAAGCTGATTTGGAGCTGATTGTGTGAGCTGTGTTTTTGCATCTTACATCAGGATCTGAGGGGCTAGCCTGTGCTGAGGGGTGAGGTCATGGGAGGAGGAAATATGAATGGAACCAAGTCAAAGAAGGAAGTGTTCTAATTTTCAGTACATATAAGGAATATATGTTTTACTCTGCTACTGCATGAACGTGAATCTAAACAAGCTTTTTCTGCTGTGTGCTGGAGGAAGGTCAGGGCACCCAGACAGCCACTTTGCCATCGGCCTTCTTTGACTCTTCACGTTCTTTTCTGACTGTTTTAACAAGGTAATAAAACTGAGGACGAGGCCATAATACGGCAACAATTGCTGGGATCGGAATCAATTTTATTTCTTGTACTGGCTGCTTCAGGAAGAATCCTTTTTCAGCTTTATGCCTCTAACTGAGCTCAGTAAGGAGTGAGGCATGCAGTAGCTAACTGGAACAAGAACAGGGTCCATCTATTGCTTCTGGGTCTGTCAGCTCACAGCTGGACTAACTACTCTGACCTGGAGCACTGGGTTCAGGGCAAATCCACGAGGTATGGTTTTGATGAGCAAGCAGGATTCAAACCAAGCCACAGGTCACAAGTCACTGCATTTTGGCTAGGTCTCCTAAATAGATGTTGCCATCTCCTGAAGTTCATTGTGGTTTTAACTGTTCTGGGAGCAGTGGCTTCTCCCTGCACCTGGAAGCAGTGAATTTTTCTCATGTATTTACTGGGGGTTAAGACTAACCTTCAGGAAGTCGCTGTAGGTCTATTAACCTGGGGTAAGTTGCTGAAATCCAGTAATGATTCATACACCTAAATCTTAAGTTGTTTACTCTCTGTTGGCAGTGAGAAGGAGCCCTTCCTTTAACTGCAGATTCCACTTAGACCCAACATCCTGCTCTGGTCCAGGTACAGACAGTGGTAAAATATGAGCCAGGTTTGTGCTCAGTGTCACCCAGATAGACACCCTCACCTCCTGAGAGGGCACCACCCTGTTCACAAACAGGTGCACAGTGGTTGCAAGTCTCTTGTTAGAGATGTAGCTCTTGCCCCCAAAGGACAGCCCCACAGGTTGAAGTGTTTCAGGGCTTTATTTTATCCTCCTACTGCTGGGATTAGTATGCAAAACTCCAGATGAGTCCTGTTCTAAAAATGATGGCAGAACCCAGATCTGTGCCCCGTGTGACTGTGTGGGCATGAAAAAGTGGGAGCAAGCAGAAGACGGACTGACCTAATTTCCTACTCTGCTGGCACAACAGCTTCCGCCTACTGGAACTGCCCAAGAAGAGTGCAGAGAAACTTGAAATACAACTTTGGAGGCTTTCTGTCCTCCCTACTGGGGATTGAAGCTTGTACCCTTTCCTGATTCAGAGGCAGAAATATAGATGTTCTCTCCCACGCGCTTGCATTAAATTTTTGGCAACACCAGGCCTTGCCCACAGCCCAGCACATTCTTCTGCTCGATGTGAGGAGCACGGTGCTTACCAGGGCTGCTTTGCCATGGTGGGTGTTGACAGATAAGAGGTGGTGAATCTCACGCCTGGCTGATTTCTCTGCCCTTCTCTTGGAAATTCTCACCCTCTTCCCCCACAGGGAAAATGCACCAGCAGCTGCAGCCGGGGCTTTGGCAGCTTAGCTCACCCTCTCACCAGCAGTGAGCACAAGTTCTCCCCCTAGGAGGACTTGAGGAGGCTTTTCTTATTGTTGGTTTTGCCTGAAAAGGTTCTGTAGAAAGGAAATCTTGATAGGAAATCTGGCGAAAACTGCTTTCTTGTCACACAAGACATGAATGTGGAGACAGGATTTTTGCACTGGTGTGAACATTTGTGCTGGGATGTGAGAGCTCCTGTCATGTGCCTCCTGACCCTTCTTGCTAATGTGGAGCTGGTGCTCACAGGGCACAGGTCCCCTGTGCCAGACACGGGGACACAGAGTGGGGTGGCAGTGGTGGATTATAATCAGAGATGCCTGAGATGCCTCCAGGAGGACTCATCTGAGAGAAATAAGAGGAGCAGAGCTGCACGAGCTGTAGAACAACATTCCCATGGGCTCTCCTTTAGGGAGAGCTTTTCAGTCTTCCTATCCCAGCTTGGCTGGAGAAGCTGGGAGGGCAGAAGGCCACGCACAGCCCAGAGCTGAGCTGGAAATGCCTGATGTGGTGATGATGGTGGGAAGGGAGTCTCTCTGCTGAGCAAGGCTTGGGGAGGATAAAAGCGGTGTAGGGAAACCCACTGAGGCAAGGTGTCAGCCTGCTGATAGCCCCTGAACTGGACATGCCTTTCACAGAATCCCAGGGTTGGAAGAGACCTCCAAGATCATCGAGTCCAACTCAACCCTGACACCTCAACTCAACCCTGGCCCCGAGTGCCACATCCAGCCTTGTCTTAAACACACCCAGAGATGGTGAATCCCCCCCCTCCCCAGGCAGACCATTCCAATACTTTATGACCCTTTCTGTAAAATCTTTTCCCAACATCCAGCCTATATTTCCCTTGGCTCCGCTCAAGGCTGTGTCCTCTCATTCTGTCAGCTGCTGCCTGGAGAAAGAGACCAACCCCCACCTGAGCACAGGCACCTTTCAGGGAGTTGTAGGGAGTGATGAGGTCACCTCTGAGTCTCCTTTTCTCCAGGCTAAACATCCTCAGCTCCCTCAGCTGTTCCTCACAGGGCTTGGGTTCCAAGCCCCTGCTTTGGGGACTGGGTGCCAGTTGCAAGAACTGTGTTGGCTGCCTGTCAGAGAGAAAGTCTAGGGAAAGATGGAAGCTGCTGGAATGAAGAAATCCCAAACACACAAGGGCTGTGTCATGTTCTGGTGCTGGGAGAACTCTGTGGTGGGGAGGGTGAGCAGATTCCAACTGAGGATGTCAGGGGTTTGTTCAGCATTGCCTGACTGAAACAGCTCTCTGTTAAACACCTGAGAGAGGACGCCCAGTGGGGCTGCAATGGAAAATGCAGATGGAGATCATCTGGTGTGACCCAGATGTGGAAATTGCACTGCACAGCTCTGCAAACAGAGGCCTCGCAGGAGAGCTGCGTGGGAGGGAGAGTCTGCAAGCTCTTACTTTGAGGCAAGGAGCACAGATCCGAGGGGTGTGTCCAAGGTGTAGAGATTCCTTCCCTTACTGACTCATCTGAGACCAGGATGCTTAAAATAAATCAGAAATCAAGCTTACTCATAAATCAAATTTCCAAAAAATCCATATTCTGTCACCCAAATAAGCTTTTAAGGATGTCTCTGGGTTGGCAGCCGGGTTTTCTGCAAAGCCAGTCACTTGTTTAAGTGGCTAAGAGTGACTTTAAGAACAAACCTTCGAGAACCACATCTGAAAACCTTTGCCAGAACGAGCTGGCTGTGAATCCTGCCTCGTACACACAAATGGCCTTTTGAAAGCAGAAGGCAGCTTTCCTTCCCCATCACTCCGTGGAGCCAGCATACTGTTTGACATGCTGGAAGCCAGCTGGATAAATGGGAAATATTGCCATGCATCCTTAGAGAGCCTGTGCCTGAATTGGCTAAACCAGAACAGCCCCCTTGCCCGTGCTGGCTACGGATAAGCAAAGATTGCTCTGCCTGTGGGGTTTCCCCGAGTAGCTGCACCCAGGCACCCACAGGGAAAAAAGGGAGACAGCACTTTCAGAAAGGATGATTTCAAATTAATGACTGAAAAATACAAAAGCAGCTGTTCTAGAGCAATAACATGAGGAAGGAAGAAGCCGTTTGAAGGTACTTAGAGATAGAAAAAAACAGATGAGCAGGTCAGTCTGCTCCATTGCCATAATTTTCTGTTTTCACTGAACTGATAATGTCAGGAGATTGTTTCAAAGAAATAAGTAACATAATCGAAAGATAATGAGTATAGATAGAGAGAATGTAGATTTGTGCAGAAAATATAGGGAGTTATTCTGCAGTAATTGTGCACACCTCCCGGCTTTCAGCAGACTAATCTTAAAATTCAAGCCCCACAGAACATTTTCTCCTGAGGAATGAGTCCCCCTGGCTAAACCCCAAGCGATTTAAATGCACGTAAGTATTACCGGAAAAGATCACGTCGTTTGCCTCCGCAGGGAAAATTACCTTTTTATCTACAGCAGCGCTCAGCACAGCCCCTGTGCATCCACATACCTGCTCCAAAGCATAATCCCAAAGGCGCCGGTCTCCTCCTTGCTCTGCTGCTTATCCCAAGCGACGCCACGTCTGGGAAGCTCCCGCTCGTACCGGGAACCACGGGCTACCTCCAGCTCTTCACAAAGCCGCCTGAGGGGAGCCACGGGCTGCTCGCCCCCTCTCCTGCACCGGAGGGAGCAATGACGTTGGGCAGGGCTGGCGGCCGCCCGGCTCCTTTCTGTGTCATGCGGGATGCGGATGATGCGGCCGCCCCCCGGCAGCTCCCGGGCGCTCCTCCCGCCCCGTCGGGGCCGTCAGCACCACGGACAGCGCCGGCAGCACCGGGGGACACCGGGGGGACACCGGGAGGGTCCTGGGGCTGGGCCGCCCCCGGCCCGCGGCGGGGCCCGGCTGCCGGCGCTGACGTGCCGGTTGCCATGGCGAGCGCGGCGACTGGAGAGGATGCTTTCCTCCCACCACGGTCGCCATGGGACCCCGCCAATTGAAAGGAGCGCAGCGAAATGAATAAGAGGAGGGAGGTGGAGAGAATATTTAACTAGTTTTCTCCTGGAATTCGTGCCCCCCCCCT
>WEKY01012822.1:200308-236869 GCA_013390045.1 Picathartes gymnocephalus | reverse complement strand
AAACTGTTCTGTGATTCTATGAATACACCCCACTCCTGCTCAAAAGCAAACATGACTCTATTGACTTATTCCACAGCTGCTCTGATTTCAACAGATCTATCAGGTGAAACTTAACTTTTTTTTTTTACTTCATTACATTCTTCATGATATAAAATATAATTTCAGTTCTTTCATAGACAGTATTGTATAAATGTAACTGCACCCCACAAAAAAGCAAGACTGTGATACCCCAAGGCTCAGCTATTACTCCTCTGTTTGGCATACTAAGTTTTAACTCCATATATTTAAGAACTGGTATTGGAAACCCTTCACTGTGACACAGAAAAGACAAAATTAATATTTATTGCTGTCAAAAGAATTTATTACTGTCTCCTTCAATATTATTGTAGCATTACAAATCTTAGAATAAGACATAAGACTGGAAGTAAGTAAGTCACATTTTAATCCAAATGAGTTTCAAGCCTCAAAAATCTCCTGCTCAAGGGCCACTACTTCAGGGGGAAAAAACGGAAACTGGTGTTTATTCTACCAGCATAGCCATTCCCCAAATTTTGCTCCACTGGTGGAACAGGGTAAATATCTAAAGGTATGCATGTGTCTTTTTGTCCCAGGGATGCAAATATGTCCTCAGCTGTATTATTCACTGGAGACGGCCCATTTGTCACCATCACCAAGGGAGGTAACCACAGCCTAGTTTTTACAAAAAGGTGGGTACAGTGAGGCTTCTTCCTCATACAAATGATGGCTTTAAATATGGTGGTCATTATTTTTGCACTAACATATAGCTCAAATCTTAATTTAAGTCTTTATCCATTTACTGGGGAAGTGATATGCTCTTTTAGCAAAACATTTATCTAGATTTTCCTATCTTCTTATTTAGAAATCTCTAAATTATGACTACATAATATAGCAGAATTAAGGCTACCTATATATAAGAATTAAGATGGAGTGACATTCATCCATAGTTATAGAGTAGTTGTCACAGTAGGTTCTCTCTGTAATCAGCAGAGAAAAATAAGCACTCGAAAATGTGATCCATCAAGGCATCTCTTGAAATACAGTGAGTCACACTCTATAATCCTTTGACTTTATTGATATAGACTTTGGACACAGTGAGGATTGCTAATTTAAGCCATTCACAGACAGGTATCTATATTTAAACAAACTAGCCCCACTCAAAAAATGACTTCTGGATTTGTCTCCACGTTTACAAGTGAATTATTAGATGACATGATACTCAGAACAAATTTGATTCTAGTCTAACCTTTCTCAGTCCAAATAACAGCTGAAGTGATTCTGAAGGGTGCTACAAACTGGCAGTTTCTTGTAGGTTAAATGAAAATGTGATATTAGCCCTGAGGATTACATCCTCAGGAAACGGTGGCATTTATAATACACCACCCAAGGAGAAAGGCTTGCCATCATCAATTTAAAGAATTGTAATGACTTCAATTACAGTTTTCTGCTTATAAGAGGGTTTCCTGTATAAATGTTTCTGGATTTCTACCAGAAACACTGAGCCAGAAAATTACTGTCTAATTGCTAAAATGCTGAAACCGTGTTGAGGACAGCAAGAGTCCATGCTCCTTCAGTTTCCCTTTATAAACATACCACATAGTAATAAAGCAAGAGACACTTCATCATTTTACATGGTCTATTATTTTATCTACAGGGAAAAAAAATTAAAAGTTACATTTTATGTTCTAATTATACTCTGTTAACCCCAAACATTTACCATTCTCACTGGTGGTGAAAGTATCTTAAACTAATGGAATATCATTGGAGGCTATTTTTCTTTATTTCTTGAGTGAATGTCTAAACCAGCATTGCCACAAGATGTCTTGAAGAGCAGTAATGATTTAAAGATGTCTTCTGTTAATACCTATTAAACACTAAAAGTGATTAAAGCAGGAGGAAATGGAATAAATGCATTGATCTTAGCTGTATTTCTGTTGCAGAAATAGGTGTCTTCTCCCATGTTTCGTCTGGACAGCTGATAGGAACCATTTTGCAGGGTGACACTATTACAGATTCACACGTTTTTTTGTACATATAACGAAAGATAGAAAGATCACACAGACTTGAAAATTTAAGCAACTGAATTAATTAACTGGTAATCTAATTATAAAATGTATTTCTCACATTGTCTTTCTTTGGTTTTCATTCAAGTGCATCCACCACTGAAACAAAGGAGGGCACATTATAATAGGGCTTGAAACTGCAGTGACAGAGACAGCAAAAGCGTTCTCTGGTGCCCTTAGGTAATGTGATTTCTGGCAGTATAGCTTTGTGAGAGCCCCAGATCCTGCCTTTTAGATATATGTGAGCAGATTCCACAGGGACCATTTGTTTTTGCCAGTTCTAAGTGAAGATCATGCTCACAGATATCCTAACTACTCCAGATTTCTGCCTGGCGTGCTGCTTGACAGCTGACACTCAGAGAGGCACAGAGGAGGTGTTCAGCACGTGCCTCTGGTGCTTTTTGGCCTCTGCTGTGCTGACCGAGAGGCAGCTGAGAATTGTGGGGCCCAAGTGCAGGCAAGGAAGTGCTTTTCCTACTGGGAGCTAGCTTCACAAAGAAGAAAAAGCAGAGGCAAATGAAGTCATTTCTACTAAAGCAACCAGTAGGTACTTGTGGTGGGACAGGCAACTCCCTTTACACTGAAAATGTAAAACTATAGGAACAAATCTGACATTTTGGTTGTTATTTTGGGTGATTTATGCATCTATCTATGAGAAAGCATAGGATCAGATAAAAGACCTAATACACAGCACCAGTGACCACCCTTTGAAACCCTATGAAGGCATAGTGGAAAAGGGTATTTAGTTGCTATGAAGTTTGTGCAGAAGATGGTATTGGTTTCCTGTGGGTTTATGAATTTCTGATTGTCCTTGATGTTTGTTTGGTTGCTAAGGGACACCCTTATGAAGTCAACACAGATTTGAATACAAGTCACAGAAATTGGTTTCCACTTTTTAAATTACAGCTTTAAAATTAAATACCTACCTTGAAGTGGAAAATGGCAATGTGAGATTATTCAGGGCCAGAGGAATATCTCATTTGCACCCCACTGTAGTGAAGGTTTAACTGGGGAGGTGGTGAATGGTTACTGTTCCCACTTTATTTCTTTTCCCAATGTGCCATTGGGAAATTACTGGGTCACATCCCACTCACAGCAGATATCAAATTATAGAGCAAACACAGTGAGGGATACATCATTCCTTATCATGTTTAAAGGATCCTTCACCTTTTCTATTTAAGAATAGAATGTGGAAATGCACACTGGAAACAAACCGTTGGCAGGGCTTGGTTTTCTATTTTCCTCTCATTCATATTTCTGTGTGTATCAGATTTGAATAGCTAGCACACACACTGTCCCAAGTGTTTCAGATTAATTACAGCCTATGAACACAATATTAAAACCTCTGGGTATCAGAAATGCTTGAGCAGTTTTGATCTGTGGTCTTGTGCTCTTCAGACTCTGGCTTTACATCTCTGCTAAATAATTTCTAACCTAGCATATGCAACTATGTGTTTTACAGTAGCATTATTATCTTACTAAAATGATACAGGGATATAAAACTAACCTCTTAAATTCTTTGGCCACACTGGTCTCTAGTGGTAAGGTATGGAAATATCTCAAAAGGCAGGAAAAGGTACCATAGGCAGCTATAACTTTACTGCAAATCCGTCACGGACAGATGACCCATTTCCCTAAAACACAAGAAGAATCTACTTTTATTTCCATAATATAAACCAATTAATTGCCCTTTGAAGAGGAATATGTACATTTAAAGTTGTATAGCATATAATGTTGTATATTTACAATTAAAATATGTATCATTAGTTATCATACTTAACAGGTTGACACTGCTAAACGAATGTACTTTTATATATATGATTGTATGAATTTCTCTGTGTGTGTATGTATATATATTTGACAGTATCTGGTGTGCAGATACTTGTGATTTAATTGCACTTTCATTCTAGAGAACACTGTTTGGACAACCTGGTGGTTCACCTGCAATGTAACATTCAATGTAAGTACACAGAATCCAGGAATATTTCACACAGAGATCAAATTGTTCAGACCATAAAGCCTAATGTTTATAACTTGGAAAGGTTATAGAATGGAAAGGTTAGGGAATGGACTATAAATCTATATTCTCATAATGATATAAACACAGGAAAATTCAGTCTTCACTCGATTTCAGTGTTAACTGCACACTAGAGATGGATCTGTAGTAAACACATATATAAAATAAATCTATAAAAATTACAGAAGGTCTGAGGAAAGAAAACATCTAAATCCAAATTAGATGGTTGCATCTTGATTTCAGCTATAAAACCACAAATTTTTTTCCACAGTATTTTTGAATAGCAGTTCAGATTCTACAAAGCCTGTTTTTTCCAAGAAAATAGATATAATTTTTTACTTAATTTAATTTTATTTTGCTTTATCTTAGCTTGTGGAAAACACCTGGTAACTCAGAATAATGGAACAAGAATAGTAGGTGGAAGTGATGCCAGAAGAGAGGCTTGGCCTTGGATAGTTTCACTCCATTTTAATTTGCAACCCGTTTGTGGAGCTTCCCTTGTCAGTGATGAGTGGCTGGTGACAGCAGCTCACTGTGTATATGGGTAATGTTCTTTTATGTGCAAGCTCACTAAGGAGGCATCAGATTATCAACAAATTGTGACATTGATATGAAAAATTAACAACTAACTCATGGTTTAATTACCACGTTTTGAATCACTTGTGGGCTCAGCTGAAAGTTCCTTTACTTCCTGGTAAATCCTCAGTCCTTGCTTTAATGCAGAGAATCATGGAAACTAAGCAGCATTTCCTGAACAACAAGGAACTGCACTTTAAATGTATGGTATTAACACTGAGCATTGGTACTTAATCCATAATTATCCATAAATCAGGCAAATCCCTACCAGTGGTATAAAGGATGACATCATATCCCATAAATTAAACCCAGCATTCCTCCTGTATATTATCATGGATTGATCAAGATGTACTGTGCATCACTGGAATGAATCTTGATTTATGTGTATTGATTAGGCAACATTGGATATCCTCTCAATGGTGTTATTTGTACCATTCAAAGAAGTGATGCATATCTAAATATTTTCTAGGGTTTGCTTTCATAATATCTACAATAAAAACAATTGTCATAAAAGACATATAGAAACTGGAATGGCAAAAAAACAACTAATATTTAAAATTACCGTAAATATTTCATTACAAATAGCTAGATAGTAAGGCAGTGGAGACTGTGCCAAAACATTAATGCTGCCTCCTGGCATGACAGGAACGACATTCCACACAAAGACACTAAAACGAAAAGGATCAAGCCCTTTTAGTTTCCACACAATAAATCCACAACTGTCTTGATGCTTTCTTTTCACTTGAATCACCTTTCTATTTTCACCTACATCTAATTTTATCATCTTGCCTTTGCTAGAATTTTTCTAAATTGAAGCTTGCAGTTTCACACTTTCTGAACATTTAACTTAAACACTCCTAGTTTAGAACAAAAGAACCTCTTGATGTCAAACCAAAAGATGAGCAGAAATCAATTCAGTCCAACAATCAGGCTGAAAATGTACTTAACCACAAAGTGATTGATTAAAAATTAGCAAATACTTAAGTTCTCTGACAAATACAGCCTGAAATCAGCATGTGTAGATCAGGCAAAAAAATGCACATTATGCCATATTTTGTCTTAGCATATCTTTTTTGATTTAGATTAAAAAGCTGAGACACCATTTTTCTGAGTCTATGAGTTGCAGCATTTCCAACATCTCAGACCTATTATTCTTTAGACGTTCCATTACCATTTTCTAACTGGGACCTATATTAATTGCCTGCTGGGCAGTCAGCAGTATTCTTCATAGTGTTTAAAAAGCCACGGTAATTTAGTTAATGTATTTTCCTCCTCTGCAGCAACGTCTGATTAATTCATTATAAATAATGCATTATAAGCTCACCATAAAAAAACCAGCAACATATATCTGCAGTGTGGGTGTTTAAGACAGTGATACTCTCTCACAGACTTCTACACACATCTACTCAGTCTAATTATCTGATAAAACGTGCAAATGCTATGGATTACCACGAGGCTAAATATCAGCATTTCATCTAATACATATTTTTCAAAACTTTCATTAATCATTCCTAATTGTGAACACTCTCCTTGCAACTTCCAGGAGACAATTAAAGCCATCCCGCTGGCAGGCGGTTCTTGCCTTGTACCTTCAGTCAGATCTGGCACAGCCTCCAACTGTGGTTCGAAACATCGACAGAATAATTATAAATCCTCATTACATGAAGCAAACAAAAGACAGTGATATTGCTCTGATGCACCTTCAACGCAAAGTGCAGTATACAGGTGAGTTTTTTATTTTCAAAAAAAAAAAAAAAAATTTATTCTATTATGCAAGAACGTGCTAAGCATATGAGGGTGGTGGGGAGTCCGCTCAGTTCTCCCTGGATATCTTGGCCAAAAAGTGGGTTTGAATTAATGAACGTTTTCTGGTGTGACTTCATAAAAACCTGACTACAGGGAAGAGGCTGAAATTGATTGCTTGTTTCTCATTCACAGATTACATACAACCCATCTGCCTACCAGAAAAAAACCAAGAGTTTTTACCAGGAATTAACTGCTCCATTGCTGGCTGGGGAGATATTAGTAATGAAGGTGGGTCATCTGCTTGGAAAATTCTGACAGGCATGTAGCTGTGAGGGAAAGCTTGTTCCTGTTCCACAGGAGTTGCTAAGCTCAAATCGTTTAGAGAGCTACTCTTTCATATGAAAATTCAGGACCTATCCCATTCCATTATTCCTTCTCTGAAGCAAAATGATAGTTATAACATATTTATTAGAAGAAAACATGCATATCTAAGTTCACCAGGCTACAGAGAAAGCTTATTACATCCACTTAGAAGTCATGATGACTACTTTTCTCAACATATAATATGTAGATCTCGGTTCCAGATATTGGATGGGGAAAGAGAAAGATTAGTCTTTCTGACAATGTGCAAATGATTTTCCCCAGAAGTCAAGAAAACTGACTGAAATGTGAAATGTATGTTCTGTTTGTATGTCATATGCTCCAGATTTGGAGTCTCTCTGAAATAATAAACGTGACATTTCACTTCCACAGTTGAATACATTGACTTCTACATTAAATTGCATTTAAAATTTTGAGAAAGAATTAATAAAAGAAATTTTTATAAAATCTTAAAATAACCAAAGTCACACAATGAATAGTGAGGAAACACTGGACAGCCCACATTCCTAAGCCTTTAATCGTCCCTTAGATCTCTCCACAGTGAGCCCACAGTCATTGATTTTAGTAATCCTGATTTAATTATAACCAAATTCAGTCCCATTACACAAATGAAAGACAGGATTCAGTTAATGAGCCCTGTTTAATCAGTGACTGTGTTACAGGGGCATAAGAGTGGATAGTACAGCAGGAAGGCAGGAATTCCTGCTGCTCAGGAGCGCGCTGAGTGTGCTGGAACAGGAACAAAACCATCAGCGTTCCCAGTGGGATGCACGTATCTAATGCTGCAGGTAAATGTGCTTTGTATTTTCATCAGGTCCCACTTCAAATATATTGCAAGAAGCAGAGGTCCCTCTCCTTTCCAATGAAAAATGCCAACAATGGATGCCAAAATATAATATTACTGAGAATATGCTCTGTGCGGGATATGAGATGGGAGGAATAGATTCCTGCCAGGTAAGCAGAAGCAACTCATTTCCACTGCTGGCATAAACCTCATCTAGTTACTGAATAAAATGCTCCCTGATCCTCCACACATGAAAGCCACAACAATCCCTGTTCATGATTGTAATTTCTACTCAAGTATTTTGCCCATTTAATAATTTATCAGGATACAAATTTAATTTTTTTTTTTTTGTGTCATCTTGGCGTAAATGACCCATTTTCAATGGAGGGAGATAAATATGAAGACTGGCAATTTTCTGCATTAGGCTTTGAATAATTCCTGCTGAGTAATTCCATGGAGGAGAGAGGCACATGCTTAGGGAAATGCAGAGAACAGAGAAATAAATACCAAATAGACTGAAGTCTCAAAATGCTTCATTAAGGGAAAGAGAGAGAGCAAAGATGCTTTTCCCCAGAATCTGTAGACTCTGGAGACCTTTCCTAAGCAGACACCACAGTATTTCAGAGAGGCTTCCTTTATGCACTGATATATGTTCCTGTGGGTTTAATTTTTCTCCATTCCAGCTCTCCTTGTAACTCACTGCTTCTCTTTGAGGATGTACCCAGAGGTGGCCGCCACAGGATTTTTCTTCCAGCAGTGTGGAGCCTGTGGCACGGAGACTGGCTGGCTTTCCTCAAGCCTGATGGGAAGCACTCTCACACTGCCTTCCCTCCCAACCTAAGCCTTCACGACATGCCCTGACTTTGCCCAGTTTAGTCTAGAACAAGGACTGTGCTCAAACCTAATGCCCTTTCCCCTCACAGCTTTCCTCTTTCCCTTTTTCCTTCTAAACCTTCTACTGAACAGGAAAAAAAAAAATAAAAAATCGGTGTAACACCACAGGCTGATAGAGAGTACAAGTGACCAGCACTGCGATCAATGACCAGTCAGCCATGAGCAAAGATGAACAAGTGAGTCCTGGTAGCACATCCCCCTTTAGGCTCCTGTCACAGCCTTTAACATACTGGAATGCCCCAGAGTTATGGGCAGAAGTATTTTAATAGCTGAGTCCTTGCAGAATTCTATGATAAAGATCCATTCACAGGGCCTGGAGAAGGCACAATTAATACTGGTTCAACTAACTTGATAGACAATGAAAAACAGTTGTTGTTTTCTTTCTCATCAAAACAAGATACCCATGGCTGACTCATCCCCACTCAAGCTAAATCAAATTCAATCTCTATTGAAATGCTACATCTGCTAAACTCTTGAAAAGGAGGTGAGAGGAAAGGACACCTTCTCTTCTGGCAATCTTGTTATTTTTTCTCTAAATTTGAAACTGCAGAAACTCTGGGGTGACTGAAAATAGAGCTGTGTTTTGGCTGAATATATTCAACAGAAAAAAAAACCTTCACATTTACCCAGGCTTTGTGAAATCTGAAGGACTGAACAGAAAAGGAGTAAGATTTTAAAAGAATCTCTTGAAGTCCAATCCTGTATGGGAAGACTGACGAGAGCCTAAGTTCACATCATTTAAAAAACAAAGAAACAAATAAATGCATCCTTTCAAGATTTTTTTTTTTTTTTCCACATGGAAATATTCATACTGATCTGACTTCTTGGTGCCCAGGACATACAGGGGTACAGCATCTATGATTAAGGAACAAAATGAACAAACATTATAAACAGGCTCTGCTTCAGAGTTGACACTGTTCACTTTTAACTTCTGCATTTGTTATTGCAGGGGGATTCAGGTGGCCCTCTGACATATGAAGATGGAGACAAGTGGTTTTTGGTTGGTGCAGTATCTTTTGGTGAAGGGTGTGCACTTCCCCAACGACCAGGAGTGTATGTTCGAGTCACCATGTTTGTGGACTGGATCAAAAACATCATCTATTAGCTTGATATTTTTTATTTATAGAAATGGAATTTAGATACTGAAAGTAAGACATTGCATAATGATGTAAACTAGGCGGCCATTTCAGTCTCACAGAGAAACTGAATAAATACGTGCATCTTGGTGAGGAAAACATTGGTAACTTCTGTTCATTAATGACACCCATTTCCAACTGAGCACAATATTTCAAAAGTTGTGATTTTGTTAATAAATAGTTTTGTCTTTTTATTTTTTTTTTTAATGTAAGATCTTAGGAAAACAGATTCTTTGAACATTAGTGCATTAACTGCACAGTGGAGGGCTTTACAAAGCATGGGCACTAAAAAAATGTTTGCAAACTGTAAATTTTGTAGTGGACAAGAATCAAAATTATTAATATTGGGTGAAATATTATCTGGTTTATGTTTTTTAATTGTGTTTTTCTATGTGCAACTTCATATTAATGCAGAGCCAACTCTTTCCAGCAATCTGTCTGCATATCAAAATGAAGGTTTATGTTCTCTCTTTGAACTGGGCTCCTGGGAGTTCCTTTGCCTTGCCTATTACAAAAGGCTCTGGAATGAGGTTTATGGATTGTGCAGAAAGGCTGACCATGGATCACGCTGCTTTCTAATGAATAAACTGAAAGTCAGCCAAAAGTTCTCTCTTGTGTAATGTGTTTGGAATTAATAGAGTTAAAAAAGGACTGAATAGAGCTTTTTAGTTTTCTTTCTAGGCAAGTGTTTGGCAATTATTCAAACAATTATAGAGATGTGCTTGCCCACACCCAACCACAGACTCACAATACCACAACTTCCTCTCATAAAAAGTGATGTTTTTAAAAATATTTGACAATAATGAGTACCAGCTCTCCCTCATGAATAATAGTATTCCTATATTACACGTTTTTTCCTGTACTAGTGATTTTTAATACAGATTTTGTGCTTTGTAAAAAAACTAGCAGGGTATCCCATTACAGCATTCTAAAGGGAAAAGACAACCAAAATAAGGGGTTTATCTTCTTGAGTTCTTTTATAAAGAGGTTTCTATTAAAACATAATTACCTAATTGTTCAAATGCCTTAAATTCTACAGTGTCTTAGTGTAATATGATGCACTTCTATATTTCTGTTTTCAGACCAGTGTAGGACTTTAATGTATTTATCATTCCACACTACCAAAACTACAAAATGCATTCTCACTTACTGTATAAGCATATCTACACATGCACACACAGGTGTCTGATTGTTGTAAGCTCCTGGATTTGGTTCTTGCAACCCTGAATGCAGGTATGAAATGCTTGTAAACACAGGTTGGCAGTCACTGATAAAAAAAAAAACAAGTCCTAAACTGTTTTCAGGTCTTTGTAAGCATTAGAGAACTAGGTCCAGACCAAAATTTGTAGCTTTATCAAGACATTTGTGATCACAAAGAACACAGATAGACATAATTATAACAGAGAGAAGGTAAGAAGGTGTTTTAGACACAGTCTCTCATGAAACACAGTTTTTTAACATTAAAATATTAAAGTTGCAAATTCTGTCTTTCATAGTGGACAATTATTTATTTCTCTTACTACTCTGAAAAGCAGACCATTTTGCTATCAGTATAAATTGATTGAGATGAAGCAATTACATTAAAATGCTTAAGTAAAATAAGATCTGATTTTTGCATTATTTACCATGCATCACTATTGTACATTGTATTTCAGTCTGTTAATGAAATACAAAAGCCAACTGACAGCAGATCCAGACACTAGAAAATGTGCTTCCCAGGAATACAGTAAGATACTTCTATTTGTATGCATTTTCTTGCTTCCCAAAATGCAAGACCGTAAACGTATTTTGAGATATACACTGATAAACCACCTCACCAGACTGGAAAAAAAAGATCTGTTATAAACACTGGCATAAAAAGACGTATCAAAATATTTTAATTTTAAAAGCCATTTTATTTCAACTAATTATGTCTAGATAAATCTAATATAACCTAGCCTTTGGTCAACATCCATGGCTTCAGTTGCCTGTGAATTAACCTGTGGAGAAACCAGTCAATACTATGTTAAAAATACTTGGGCAGAATAGATCATTTGCAATTGAGTCAGTTCCAAGATGCTTTGGAACAGAGGATGGATGTGATGATAAATATGGAAAAATTTTGTCCCAATAGCCAATATTTCTTATTTCTACATAAAATCTGTGTGCAATGCAACAGAAGCACAGGATGCCACTTCCCCTCCTGCCTTCACACAGAATTTGAGACAGGTCTGTGGCAGTGCCTGCCCAGCCATCATTTTCACTCTATAAAAAACACTCCTGAAGGTATTTCCATTCTCCTAATTGCTGTTTCAAAATCACTTCTGCTGCCATTAACCATGATAGCAATAGTGACAACTTTACATGTCCTTTGGAAGTATGAAAAAACAGTTAATCCTTAAGTTAAAAGGAGTTAATCCTTCAAGACCGTAAAAATGAACAAAGTTTTTACCACAACTCTTCTCAAGAAGAGGTCTCTCTTCCCCTCAGCAGACTTAAGCAGTATTTATGCCAGTAGTTAAGCAGTTCTGGTCTTGGTGATCATGTTGGATCAGTGTTTTCTCACTGCAAAGGAAACTGAAGTAGGGGATTGCACAAAGAAAGAAGTTGCTACTGACTGGAAAAACTATAGGATATTTTAATTAGGAATAACAAACAATATTTAACCTGAACTACAGAAGGAGGTTTCTTTGAGAAGGAAGCAAAACCGCTGCTTAATAGCAGCTTTAAGATTCTTCCAAAAGTGCTTCAGCAACTAAGTCCACAGTTAGTATTAATGGTATTGGACTTTCAAATATTTTTTCTGTACTCAGAAAAATTGAGGCACATCACTCCGAAGTGATGCGGTGAACACCAGACAGCACAGTGCAGGCAACCCTTCAGTTCTGCTTTGGTCAGCGTCTCTCCCCAACATCCACCCCGTGGTAGTTATCCATCTGTGCTAAAGCCAGCAAGGTTGAACTCAGGCTCTTGAACTCTTGCTGCAATGGCAGTAAAATCCCTTAACTTTTTGCTCTGACACCAGATTGTCACCAACAAATCAACCAGAGTGCTACTGCCACCACCCAGACTGCTCCTAATGACTGGCACAACCATTCCTAAGGCACAGAAAGCTCTTAAGGAACCAAAGAGAATGGTCATTAATGATGTTAATCATAACTCTAAAAGACAACTTTAAATGCACCACAGTTACCTCTAAATCTATCCATCAATTAATATAATGTGTTTCCAGATAATAGTCTGAGTAATGCCGGATTCAATCTATTAGTGCCACTTCCAAGAAAAAAAACCTTTGTCTTCTCTTTGTTCCAACACTACATTACTCCTAACAAACTGTTAGCTATAGTTAAATGACCTTTAATGCCTTTTTTACATAGACTTACTGAAACAGTAATTTTAATCTTAAACTCTTGCCCACTGTGATTTCTTTTTCCATCAGAAAAATACTTAAGTAACAACTAATAGCTGCCTTTAAAGGACACACCGTAAAAAGGGTTAATGAGGTATCACTTTCCAAATTATTTATGTTGACCTTGGGCCATATGACAAAAAGTTATAATCATTCCCTATTAAAATGAATTCGTTCTATGACAGCAAAGGATTTTGATTTTTGACCTTGAATTCTGCCACATCAGGTTGATGTCACAACATGGCTGTTTCTGTCAGCAGCCATGTTAGTATTTAATAAAATAATATTTGGTCCCGAGGTTCAAAAACTGTGTTAAAGTGTACAAATAAATACTAAACAAATATTTTGTATCAAACTTTTATGCAAAGATAAATAATTGTTACACTGTAAAACTGTCAGTTCCATTTACTGTACATTGACTACGATACAATGCATGAGAGGCTAAAAGAAACAGGAGGTTTGTTTAACTACAAACAGTCTTAAAACTGACATACATTGTGGATATTTCCCCATAAAAACTTCAAATGCTGTTTGTTTCATTGCTCACAACTAGCTAACTTACATCTCTTAGCAAAATAAACACATACCCTTTATTTAGCATGGCATATTTTGTTACCGAATTAATAAACAAACATTATATAAAAATGATCTGAACATTTGCCTCAAGGGGGAGCTTACAGTTCATTCTTGTAGATCCTTTGCATTTTCAAGCCATTCCAAGCTAATGTTCTTTGACGACATTATAATACAGCCTCACTGCAAAATGTTATTTTTGCTTTGTTTTCAGTCAGTAAATCATTATACCTCCATGCTACTGTCCTTCCTAGGCGCCTTTGAAATCCATAGTGTGGACTGGTTTGGACTGGTTTTTGTTCTTCCTTTACTGAAAAATAAAAATATAAACTATTTTCAGTGCTTGTGTGCCTCTGCAGTCCTGATTCAGTTCTGTGATCAGACCTGAGCGTTTCACCCCCGGATCTCAAGGCCACGTTTGGTGCTTCCACAGTGTGGGCTCCCCATCCACAGTGGCATTGTTACCAAAAACACCAGACCACCCTGCTTAGCATTGCTGCTCCCAGGAACTGTATTGAACCGGCCCACGTGGCTTTTATTTTCTTTTTTTTCCAGTTCCCATCCAACCACACCCCTCATACAGAGTGGTCTCTTCAGAGAAGGACTCAGTTTGACCAGGGCTGGTGGGAGCTGAGCACTTCCTTTCTCTGGGGGGGACCAGAGCACACACATCCCCCCTAAATCCATGCCCAAGATGCAGCCCACCCATCCCAGGGGGTACCACACCCCTGCCCACCCTGGGCACACCCCTGAGCCAGCAAGCCTCTTCCCTTCAGGGCTTGACCTGACATCTAATGAAGTGATGGCACATGAATCAGACTCCTAGCAATGAATGACTGGTAGAAAGCTTCCTCAGGGCTAGTTTTCAGTCAAAACTGCCAATAGTAGGCTTTGTGCTTGGCATTTTTCAATTTAAAAAAAGATAAAACCGGTTCCAAAAGTACGTGCTCTGCAACACTGCTAAAATGTTTGCTCTGGTTTTTCCAGGGAGCCCTGAAGTACCCTGAAAGTTTATGGCAGTCTTTCCACGTGGCTACAAGTGCCACAACACACCATCTTCCCTCACTGAGACTGGCAGATGACAGTGCACTGCAGGCTACTGAAACAGGAGTCACTTCAGGAGCCTTTCAATGAAAACATTTCAATCTCTGGGTACAATACTTCACACTGATGGGGTTTTTTTTCCCAATTAAGTAAAAATCAGAGGAGGAGAAGCAGCCCTACATAACTCTGTAAGGTGGAAAGCTAAGAGTCCCAATAGTCCTATACATTCAGTTTTACTCCTTTACTGGTGTGTAAATGCAAGCAAGCCTGAGTTGATTTAAAATGTACTTCGAGGGTGCTGAATGCTACAGGAGTTTTCAATCCCTCCAGACTTACCTCTGAAGTCCTACAGAGTAATGCATTATGCACCTGAGCCCACAGGAGTAATTGAAAAGACTCCCTTTGGCTTCAGGGGACTTTAGATCAGGCCACAATGCTATAAACAAACCAACTGCAATGAATCAAGTAGTTCCAGCGCTTCCTTCTTAAAGAAACAAAGTCACTACTTCCTTCTGGATTAATCCAGCAAAAGCAGGCATAAATTAATGATGAAAGGCTTTGAATGGAGAGTCCTTGCCACACAGCAGGAACAATTTCTAAATACCTTGGATCAGATACTTGAGCTGTATCAAATGAGCTTATCTTCAGCAAACCTATGCTGATTTTCACAGCTGGTTCAGGAAACAGATTTTAGTGACAAAGGTAGGATGCAATAAATAGCTTGAGCATATTGGTGTTTTGACCATCAAATGCAATCATAGAAACTGAGAAATATACCAGGTTGGAATTTAAACTTTCTGCAAGGCATTCAGATGATAATGGAGATGGGTCTTTGAAGCAGTTTCTCCTTGCTTCCCTGGAAGAAATGAAAGGGAGAGCATCTAAGCATGAATGAGCTGATCATTTCTGCTAGCGACAGGGACGAGGTGTTGCTTTGCCTTTTTACTACCCTTCAAGAGCCCAGTGCCAGGCAAAATTAGTCATGACCTTTCAAGCTAGGCATGTCCTGGTTGGCCATGGGTTGTGGCTTTCAGAGGAAAGGTCACCATGTTGTGGAAGCCTAAAAAAGAATGAGAAGTCAGGTTCACATGGAAAGTTGGGGATCCCTCCTTCCCCAGCAGGATGGAGGAAGAATCCCTTTCCTAAAGCCCTACAGCGTCCTGATGATCACTTCAAGTGATTGTCTTTTTTTTATTTGCTTTTTGCCCAAGAACTGCATATTTGTGATGAACTAAAATGATTTGCAAGGCAGGTAATAAGCGGAAATTGAAAATAGATAGGAAAATATGAAAAAAAAAACCAAATTTTTGTTTCAACAGATAAACAAAATACTTCATTTTTGGTGATCATTTTGATCAAAAAAACTAATTTAAAAAATTGTTTAATTTCTTTAATTAAAAAATTTTGATGCAACTCATAATGAACATTCTGGAAACAAAAAAAAACCCCAAACCAATCAAACAATAAAAAAAGAGAACTCTTTTGCATCAAAACTGTTTTGTCTTTAATTTTTGCATCATTTCATCTATCAAACTAATCAGCTAACAGAAAAATGGGCCATCTTCCAAGGTGAATCTCCAATATCTGTGTCATGCAATTTTGAAGTCTTGGAAGTTCAGATGAATTACTTCTGGATGAACTGCTATAGCATCAAAGGCCTGATCAAAGCCCACTGAAGTCAACACTACTGTTTCCATTGATTTCAGTGGGCCATGAAACTCTCACTCTTTTCCCAGGAGGATTCAAGGGCTGAAACTTTTCTCAGAAGAGAAAGGCCTGCCAGAAAAGGTACAAACATGTACCATACTTACCAACAAATCCAGAGCCACTGTAATAAGGGTTCCAGAGTTCAATTACTATATAATTGCTCCTGTTATAGATTATTATTCCTTTACTACTCTTTTTTGCTTTGAGCTTCCAACCTTCTGCCGCCCCACTGCTGAGGTTTGTACATAACCTTTCACAGGCTTGTATTTGCCTGACATAAGACAGGTTGGGAAGTGCACATTTCCCTTTTCTTTACAGAAAATGCATAAAATAAAAACATAATCTAGTTTATTATGCAGACATCATAACATCTTTTTTTATGGCTACTCGTTTCAATAAGACATGGTACCAAGGAGTTCTGCAAATATCACTGTACACTCATACAGACAGAAACAGTCTTCACATTTGAAGTGTCTTCTCACCTGAAATAAGGTACTGTAGCTATTGGCAGCAAATATTGCTTAAAAACCATAAAGAAGGAAATAAAGGCTAAAAATAAGGAGGATTTTTTTTTTCTAATTTCTTAAAACAGTGATATCATATTCCTTTTATGTATTCCTGCTCTTCAAGAAGGACAACAGCTTATGAATCTGTTTTTGACTCTTGATATTTTACCAAAATAGCATTTATCTATGAAACCTATTTCAGTTTAAGCTCTTCTGGATTACATAAACTTGAAAACACTTCCTGAATTAAAGGATGAAAATGGTATTTGAAATTTGAGAAAGACTAGTTCAGAAAAGAAATAAATTATATGCTGTCATATCTTGACATATCTATATGATATTTTGAGAAAAATGAAAAGTCCAAACAATTTTAAAGCACGAAGCAAAGTATATTGTATTTCAAAGGTTGAAATGTTTCCTCTTTGCATAAGAACACATCTGCTTGACCCCACAGCTGTGTACACATACCTATTTACTTTATGCATCCTCTTTAGCACATACATGATGTACAAAGGATGTCACAGTGGCACGTGGCTCAAAGCATGCTTTGGCTTTTCATTCTCAATTTCCCTGCTACGGTGGTCCATCTGTTTTTTGCATGGTATGTGCAGTGGAACAGCACTAAGCAGCTGCTGGTCCTTAGCTTTGTCCTTGGTACAAACTGTACTTCAGGTTAGAAAGTGAGTCCTTGGGTCGACCCTGTATCTGTGAGGGACCCCCTCTACTATTTCCCACAGCCCAGGTACTTTATAGGTGGTAACCACATGAAAGAGGTGAGGTAAAAGTGCTGACAACAGCCCTACCTATCAAGGGGTCTGCAAAGAGACTTTCTTCAGAAACAGGTGGAGTCCCAACAGCAATGTACTTTGAGACCTGGAATTATTTCAGCATGTTGTGGAAAAGCCTGAAGGTGAATGTTCAGCTGTAACAGCTGTAAACTACTTGGATTTTGATAGATGAAAAGGCACCTATTTGCATATTTGGGGACAGATGTAAGCAGTCTTTCAGAAGGAATAGCTTGCCAATAGAAATGTGAATTCTGCATTACAAAACCACTATGGATGAGTATATTTTACCTTTTATGAAGCATCTGGAAACAGCAAGTCCCAAAAGCCACCAGTATCAACAGCAGTAGTGGTATAGTGGGTATTACAACATATATTAAATTCGGAATTATACCTACAAGACAAAAGTTCTCATTAATGTCTCCCATGTTGAAATGTTTTTAACCATGTGAGTAAAAGTCTGGAGCAAAATAACAGGAATACATTAACTTACACAAAAAAACCCACATATATTCCTTCTACAGGAAGAGCTCCAAAGAAAACTCAGCAGTATCAAGAATAAAATAGCACTTGAGTTATGTGCAAAATATATCTTAAGGTCTTCAATTCATAATTCAAAATTCCAGTATTTTAACACAGTTCCCTTCACAGCCTATTTTTACAGTCAATTGTAACTGTAGACTCCGCTGTCTTTGTGTGTTGGATTCCCTGCCCATGCAGGACCACAGGGGGAATGAGCCTGGCTCTCATCTTCCCCTTTCCCTTAAAAGACACATACAGCCTCTCCCTGACTAATGAGGAGAGCTCAAGGTGCTCCTCTGCAGGTCCCTGGACAGAAGGAGTGGGAAATGGTACAAGCTGAGACTCTTCTATCTGTCTACAACAGAGGATGGGGTCTCCAACTTCCAGAAGGATACTGTTTCCCAGTAACTACACACCCATGTTCTACACTAGTACACATCTGATGTACAAATTGTGGAGATTTCCTTAGCCACTGTCCTATTTTGAAAGCATTTTTCACTAGCAAGAATAAATGTGAATATTCAGGTTGTGCTTGAGTTTTAGAGTCTTTGCACAGTTTGTATTAAATGGTATTATGGATTTCAAACCACAGTTCAGCAATATATTAATTCCTCTGGAGTTACAAATAATGGAAACACCAGTCAGGAAGCTGGCTCAAATCCAGACAACCAGTGAGGGAATGGAGCACCCAGCTTCCATAACCCATGGTGCAATCCTGTAAAATCCAGAGCTGCTCCTTAAACATGTTCAGTTCCTTGAACTAAAGCCATGCTACAACTCTCCCCGAGCCTCAGGCCTCTGTCCAGAAGATAAATTGCTGAATGAAGCAGCCAGGAGCACTGCAGAACCTGGGCAGGAGGCATCCTCTTCCCAAACATCGAGTTTCATCTCCACTGGGAATCTCAGCAAGGCGCTGAACTCCTCTTAGCATGTGGTTTTCCTTAAAACACAGGGTACTTGGGGGAGATATGGACACAGTGCTTATTCTAAGTTTGGTGAGACAAGGATATAATTTGTTTCCACAGTAACTAAGAGGACTAAGCCTCTCGGAATGTTATTCAAATATATGTATTTTCAGGGCACTTCCCAGGGAAACAGACTGTTTACTCCTATTGACAAAAATGGAAACTGAAATAGTCATTTAAGTCCACTGTTAATATTTTTAGCAGAACACTGAATTCATATGAACACATTACCAGTTTCAGTAGCAATAATATGATACTGATCTTCTGGTTTGCTTGTGTCATAGGGATTTCCTGCTGGTACTGTCGGAAAAATATCTGAAAAGGAGATGAGACATTTTAGGAAAAGAGTAAAAAATACTGCCATTATGTTGTTAAATAAATTAATAGTAATTACATTTAAATTTATACTGGGAAAATGAACATTTTTATGATTTATTAACTATATATGCAAGCAGGATTTTTTTACAAAATTGGAATTATATCTGGAAGAAGAATTACAAGCAGTGCTATTTTGAACAACAGCCATATATTTGTAGCTGTTGCTCTCTGAAGGATTAATTTTTCCTGTGTACCGGTTCTTAACTGTGCCTGTTAAACTTGAGTAATTTTGGAGGTTCTTGTAAGCTATCCTTATAATTATGTATTTAACAATGCAACTGAATTTAATGTGTCAAAATTCCTTACCGTACTCTGGCTCCGCTCTGTCTCCTAATTCTTTTTCTAAGACATTATCTGTTAAATCAATATTTGAAATTGATTGTTGAAGAATAAAAAATATGTGCAATAAAATATATGTTTCCATTTTTTTTCATGCAGTATCACAGAAATAGATACGTTCCCCCAAACAATAATTGCTTAATTCATCAACATTTCATCTTCTTACCAAAGACTCTCTGCAAACTAGTGTCAAATCACCTCTAGTTCATACTTTTTGCTCCTTAGAAGAGGGCTACAGTTTACTCTAGTTCCAGTTCCTGGTGGCCTCCGATTTAATGGCTAATGGTTAATGGCTAAGCCACTGAACACCCAAACTTCTTGTGCTGAATAAAGCTACTAATATATTCAAAGCTTCATTTGTGCAGACAAGTCTAAAACAATACAAGTTCTCTCTACCATAAAGTTAGACGAACTTAACAGTGCTATGAGAGTACAGTTCTGAGTGTCTTGATTAATACAAACTGCTGGGGGAAATCAAAACAGCAATAAAGGCAATCATTTTACCTACTCTAGTAAAGAATAGCTGCATTTGGCCATATACAAAGAAAGATGCCAAGATACCCCAAAGAACGGAGCTGCTGTCTCTTGACAGCAGAAGAGGAGATGGGTTTTTAATTTGATTGCATAATCAAGCCTACAGGAGCTGGACAGGAACTAAATGTGGTCGCAATTACCAACCTATAATTAAATTTAAGATTGCTAAATGATCAATATGATCCAAAGCCAGACTGAACATTGCAACAGTAAATGCTGTCCAGGGAGGGCTTGGAAAAATAAAAGTGTCTACCAGAAATGTAGTTGCTGCTTGAGCAAGGCTGCCTAACGAGCACTGTCCTGGACTTGCTGCTGATAGAATTAGATGCAACTTCATCACACTCACCTACAACCTGCTTTGGCCTGTGGCTGCTATCACACACCATGTACTGAATACAGACAGGAGAGTTGTGAAAAACAACATATTCAGATAACAAACTGAAATTCAATACTCATGTGGCACTTTAGTACTCCTGGTGAAATGGATGTATTTTGTATTGCTAAGAGCTGACATTGAAGCCATTACGGTGATTTGAGGGGGAAAAAAAGGTCGTTTGTAAGTCTCACTTGGTTTGAGATAACAAATGTAATTTTCCTACAAACATTGTGGTACTTTCTTCAGGCAGTGAAAGAAATGTCATATCTATTTATATACATTTATGCATCTACTCCTTTCCTCCATGTGACAGAAAAATACATTTCTGGAGAATAAGTAAGTCTGTTTTGCTAAAGAGCACAATTCCAATAGTTTGAAAAATAAATAGCTACAATTCAGTAGTACTGTATTTAGCTGCATAACAATGTCGATACTAACAATAATCTACCTATACATTGTTTGCCTTATATGCCTCATTATAAACTAATAACCCATTTCTACCTAGAGAAAGAAATATAAATGTATTTTCATTGTTATCATTATCACTTTGTTTTCTGCCAATCCAAAATACCCAGCATTTTCTCAGATGGTAAAAGCAATAGAAAAAACAATTCTTCACCACATCTCAACAAGAATGGTAAGAAGTTTGCTATTACAGAATAATTATCTAATTTAAATTTGTTTGCTTTTAAAGGTATGAAATATACCTGAAACCAAACCTTTTTAATAAAGCCTGCAATTTCTGACATAAAAAATGTTGGGTTTTTAACAACACACAGGGGGTTCCTGGGCTCCCAGAGCACACAGCCGGGCCATGCCCAGCCTCTCACCCACCAGCACCCCCAAGTCCTTCTCCCAGGGCTGCTCTGGGTCTGTTCATCCCCAGCCTGGATTGGTACCGGGGGTTGGCCTGATCCAGGTGCAGCACCAGCACTTGATCTTGTCAAACCTCATATAGGATTCCTATGGGCCGCTTCCTGAATTTTTATTAATTAATAAATGAAGGGAATCAAAAATTTCGTATGTATTCTGACTTTCACCTTAGTTTTTGAAAAGGCACACCAAAAATTATTTGAAAACATTTGCATGATCCTGCTGAAAAACAGGTTTTCATTTACTCTAAGTACCGCCAAGAATAGAAAATGTTACAGGCTTAAACTGGGAATTTTTACTTTTCACGTCCTTTCTAGTTTTGCACCATGTTCAAGTTTATAGTTCACTTTTCCTCTATTGACATATACAGAACTTATGTCATGTCTGAAAGCACAGCCAAATTGCCTTAGATCTGTTTTTTCTGTCACCATCTCAACCAGCATGCATCTGCTTTTCGTATCTCTAAGTCTACATGCATGAATGCAGAATTTTTTCCTGCCGGACTTCATTCTTCAAGCCATAACTTTTTGAAACAACCACCACACATAAGTTGGTATAAAATGGCGGGGCTGCAACTACAAGGACAGTGCAGTATTTTTAACAGGGGAACCAAAAGAGGTCTTGGTCATCCTACCTAGAAAGTAGAAAATGTCCACTTACAACACTTTGTGAAGAAAGGGAATTAATTAAACAAAAGCAAACAAACAAAAAAACCTCTGGGAATGCGTGATAATGAAACTAACTTTAAAAACATTCTTATTAGATATAAACAGGTTTAAATGCATTAAAGATGGATTTTAATAGTTGTTATTGACATATAACATCCCCTGTTAATGCCAGCTCAGGCACACACCAAAGGAACCAGTACGACAGGCCAAAAGACACTTGAAGATTCCCTCACAAACCAAAAGGCAATTGTTTTTCTAAGACAATGTCCCACCTCTGCAATATCACTTTAGTTTAACCTACCTGGGGTATATTTGCAGATAAAATTGTGCTTCATGTTGCATCTATCATCGTTCCATTGATAAAGGTATGGCCCTCCCAGACCAGGGTTTGCAGTTGGCTGATGATACATCACCACACAGGCTTCACTTCCACAGGAAGGCTCATCTGTGTACCAGTTTCTAGTTTTTGAAGATAAGGTTCATCAGGATGCCAGAGAGTTTACCAAAGAAAAGAGTTTGCATCAATGAAGAAATATCAACCCCAACATTCCCATCCTCTTCAAAGATATCCTGCATTTCCCACAACCCTTCTATGAAAGCAGTTTAAGGCCCAAGTCTTAAAAAGGTTCTGATCAGTCAAAGCACCTCTGCAGAAATAATACCATACTGCTCTGCTTTCCACTCTGTTAGATTCTTATCTGCCCCCTTGTCCTGAGCTTTTTGAGTTCCTGCTACTCTGGCCTTTGGCTTAATCAGGAAATTAAAGGCTTTTCAAAAAGAGTAGAAACTGAACAATTTACACTAAGCATCTCACAATAATTGATCTGGTGGCTGGCTGTCTGACTTGAGGTGGCCAGAGCCTTGCAGAATTTACCTGCCTGCTTTCAGACCACACCCTAAAGACTCTATGTGTGGCAGAACAACCTCCAAACGTCATGCAGAGGCAAACTCCGTGGGTGAGAGCAACGAAATTTGTAGGCTGATGCCTGTCACAGCTTCAAATTCCAAACCCTGATTGCCGGCTACTCTTAATCTGGAAAAGTCAAGGGGGAGATGCAAGGTTTGGCATTTCAGGCTCCCTTTCTTTCCATGAAACCTTCTCCAGGAGCAGTTTCACACACTCACCTGAATGGTGACATACTTCCATCAGCCCACTGGTAGAGGTCGGGGCAAGCACTGGACGTGGCCAGTCCATCGCCACTTCTCCACAGCCCGATCCAGAAATCGCCATCAGAAATCCCAGAGCCTGATTTGGTGAGGTTTTGCAGCATGTTTTCTATTAGCTGCTGCTCAGCTTCACTTTCCAAGCTCAGTAAAGCCCCACCATCGATTTCACAAGCCTGGCGGGCCTCCTGGAAGCCCACACGTCTAGACAAGTCCTGGAAATAGGCTAATTTGTAACACGAATGCTTGAAGGCACCATAGCACACCTTCTGGCCTGAAAAACAAAAACATGGGACTGTTCAGAGCACAGTAATGAACATCGAAGCTGCAAGGAAAGAATACAGCACATCATGCATGTGCTGATGGAGGACAGGAGATTTCTGTCTGAGAGGATTCACGGTGATAACACTGGCACCACTGAAATCCTTTGCTCTAATTTAAATTGCAAATAGCACACAGTTCATGGGAATCTATGCCATCTTCCCATGGCCTGTGAAACTCTCCAAAACACTGAAGATTCCCAATAGGTTCTAGGAAAATATTCTCTACTTTAATGACTGTACCATCAGGCCTCTCTGTTATAGCCAGGATCTGTTTGGAGGGTATTTTCTTGACTATTTCCCACTAATGGAACAACTTCACTTTTATTTTGTAATCAGAGCTATTCAATTTTTTTTTTTTTTTAATGTTTCAAATTCACATTTTTAGTGGCAAGAAGCAGCTGGAAATTTTTTTGTTCCTCTAAGCTAACCTTGAGAGGCTGTATATGAGAGGAACTCATAGCCACACTTCCCTACAATGTGCCTAAGCACAACCTGTAATGCTCTCTCCTGTGGGAGGAGAGTCTACTCCTTAAACTTTTTTGTCTGACAAAGATAAATGTCTTTTTCCTAAAAAGAGAAATAATTATAACTTTCAACTACTAAGACTCTCTAGAGTTTATTCAAGATATACGAGATGAGGAATTAACACACTTATCAGCTACAACTGAACTCCAGTATGTTTATTTAGGGACCAGAGAGGGCCTCTAAATATAACCATCTCTTAAAAACACCCAAAATTAAGTTTTTCCAGTATAGAGATTTATCATTGGAGAAGAAAACTGGGAAAATTTATTTTATTAAGTAAGAATGACTGAAGGATACCAAAGTAACAAAAACTACCAGGCATTATCTAGATTGTTTAGAAATCAACAAAAGTCATTATTTTACTGGTAAATTTGACCATCACACAACATGCTGAGCTGGAAGTGATCACTGAGGTCGATGGAGTCCAACTCTCAGCCCTGTGCAGAACAGCCCAAGAATCACACCACGTGTCTCAGGGCATTGTCCAAAAGCTTCTTGAGCTCTGTCAGGTTTGGTGCTGTGACCACTTCCCTGGGGAGCCTGCTCCAGTGCCCAGCCACCCTCTGGGTGAAAAACCTTCTCCTGATATCCAGCCTAAACCTCCCCTGACACAGCTTCCAGCCATTCCCTCGGGTCCTGTCACAGGTCACCAGAGAGAAGAGATCAGTGCCTGCCCCTCCACTTCCCCTCGTGAGGATGCTGAAAACCAAAATGAGGTCTCCCCAGGCTGATCAGAACAAGTGACCTGAGTGGGTCTTCGTATGGCTTCCCCTCAAGGCCCTTCACCATCTTCATAGCTCTCCTTTGGACACTCTTTAAGAGTTTTATATCCTTCTTATTGAGGTACCCACAACTGCTCACAGCACTTGAGGTAAAGCCACACCAGCACAAACTACAGTAGTTTATCGTACCATACCAGATTTGCATTTGAAAACCTTGTATTTAGTCTCACTTTTAAGCAAGCCCAGACACATGACTCACACAAATAACCTTTGAATAAGATTTATCCTATTGCACCTTAACAAAATATTGTAATTTGTCACTGGGAAAGAGCAACATCCTCACAAATATAGCTGAAGTTAAGTTTTCCCAGGCAATGGTTTTTTTAATACACAAAGAGTAAACATCAAAGTAAACAAAAACCCTCAAAAATTACAATAAAATTAATTATTTTTGCATTAGTGTTGCTTCATTTTTGTATTTAATAAGTAGGATAGTTCCAATAGTGGACAGCACAAGGGCTGAGATGAAGACATCTCTGTATTTGCACAGAGCATAGTTTCAAGTACGTGCACAGAATAAACAGACTGTATCAAATATGCATTAATACAGGAACAGAAAAACAGGATCAGCTGTTGTCTTTTAGCTAAATTTGAAAGTAGCTCATTTTTTGGGATTAGTCTGTTGTAGAAAGCAAAATTATAGGGGCAGTAGTGATATACTGTGCTTAGCTTTCTAGTGTTTCCTACAGCTCTTGTCATTTTTTCTAAAAAATCCCAAACAAACTCAAACAAAAATTCTGAAACCTCCCCTTTATAATACACAATTAAAGTTCATCTGGAAAAGGACTATCAGGAAGAGAAGTACTTTGTAATCTCATTTTTACTTGGCAGACAGACTTCTGAAAATTCAGTTGTTTATCAGTAATTAACCTACCAAAATAACACAGAAACAAGAGTAGTCTAAAAAAAGGACAAGCTTCTGCCACAGACATTCATGGAAAAAGCTAGCCTCTAAGATCAGGCAAAGAGTGCTAATTTTGACTTTCTCTGATAACGTCCTGACAACCCAAAGTATGCCCCAATTTATTTCCTGACATTTCCCTTTATTCAAATAGGTTAAGGGCCTTGCTTACAATAAATGCAGCAAGAGCCATAGTCCTAGCTGGGCAATGGTGCTGAAGAAGCAAGGGACAGACACTTCAACAGAGATGCATATGAAATAATGGGCTTCTTCCCAGACTTCTTAGAACAAAAGAACTACCATTGTCAAAGTAACAAAGTGATGAGTCTAAATGCCACGAAGTGGGAAGTGCAAGAATGAAAGCTGCCTGTGAAATCCCAGCTCATTCCCATCCTCTACAATGCTGAAATTCCAACTTTGTTAACACGATCGATTTTCCCCAGGAGCTGTCTCACTGACAGGACAGAGTGCAGAGGGAAGGAGGAGATGGTCAACATTTTGACCCTCACTGCTGGGTGAGTGACAGTGGCTTATTGCCAGAATACACATGTGGATAAAACAGCACAAACATCCAAAGCCTACCACTGAATTATGTAGGACACTAATCACTTCCAAGGAAAAGTGACCACACCTTTCCCTGTAGCTAAATACTGGAGTCAAAGCATTAATTCAAGATGTATATGCAAATTTAGGAAGAGCGCTTTGTCCATTTTCTTGTTCTTTTTATTTTCCCAGATAATCTTTGAAATAAACTCTTCCATGACTCCTTTCGTTCTGTGCACATACTCCTCCTTGACATCAAGTAGTAAGTTATGAGCAAATTCAGGTGTCAAAGCACCCCGGTTACAATTTCAGTCATGCAGGAATGTTCAATCAACTGTGATGAGCAGGCTGACCACTACGGATCATAATTCCACCTTGTTCCTCCCTCTCATAGGAAAATAGCTAACTTTGCCTTTATAACACACAACCCACTCCCCATCCCTGCATGCTTCTCAGGTGACTGAAGAGCTCCCCTCATCCTTTGTCCTCATGCAGAGTTCCTGCTCTTCTGTGACTCTCCCAAAATCTGAGTCACACCTTCCAGCAGGAGAGATGGATCCTGGCTGGCTGCCTGACCTAGCCTTGCCAGGATGCCCATCTGCCAGTCAGCTGCTGCAAGGAGACTCAAGTAAAATCACAGGATCTTTTAGGCTGGCAAAGACCTTGAAGACCATTGAGTCATGGCTCTTTCTAACCTGCTCCAAGGCTTGTATCTATAAAATGTGCTGTATTCTGGAGCAATACAGGGGCTGTATCAATGCTCAGCTCCACCACCCACACGAAGGAAACCAGGTGGGAGTGTATGGAGCAGCAAGGAGGATGGCAAGCACTTGTAATGAACAATGGCAAAGAGCTACTGCAGCCCTAAATGTGTGCCCAGCTTGCAACGTTGTGCACTCAAAGCAGGGAGCCCTCTTGGAGCCATCAGAACACAGATGTGAAGGCCCAGCCTGTACCCAAGGGTTTATCTGAAAGGGTTTGCAAGTTAAAATCTTGAAGCTTTGTGGAAGACATTATCCAGGTCAGTTTAAGGGAAGAAAGACAACTTTTAAGGATACTATTGTTACCGCAGATGTTTGGGCAGGGTTAAGTTACTCTAAAATCAAGCCTTATAAAGTGAAAGAATTGAAGAAATGAAAATTTGTGTGAAATCCAGCTCCTAAATTACTGCTCTTTCATTTGTTGCTCTCACCACCTGTGGCAAAAGAAGTAATTTCCTCCTTAAAGGCTGATCATTTCTGTAAGACTATACCCCCAGAAATAAACAGAGAAAACAGCAAGAAACCAAGAAATAATTGGCATTAAGATCCATAGACCCAAACAGTGTGAATGAAGTGTGTGAGGCAGAGCAGTAAGCTTCTTGAAAGAAGCTGTGAATTTCTCTTGTTCTAGTTAATTTAACCCCCGTGTTTAGGCAGTGACCTACTCTGAATCTTCTCTTTCTTCTTTTGAAGCAGACTTTGAACCAGCTACACTACAGTAGATAAATGTGTTAATGGAAATCTGCAGTTGTGCCTTAATAGCTGGCAAATCAGTTGACATTTTAGTGCCCTTCTCAGAACACGCTGAGATGTCAGGTTTTAAAGCTTCGTTTTTTTCTCTCACTATTAATTTCTGAACTACAAAGCAGAAATAATTTACCACTAAAAAATGACAGAATGGACCACATTGTACAGGAGACAAGATAAGTATGGAAATATTAACTATGTGCTATTTTACCTTTTTATAACATCTTCCAGCAGACTCCATAGTTAGTTCTAAAGTAACATTTTGCTATTTCATCTGTATAAATTGAGTTCAAATTTTTCAGTCACAATTGAATAGAAACCAGATTTGTAAGCACAACCATTGGAATGAATCATGCTAAGGTACTATGCAACGTGAATCATCTTTTTTTTGTCTCATCATCCCATTAGCTGATAAAAGCAAGTGAACAGTATTTGCTCCAAAAAGTGCTAGCTACCATTTCCATCCATACGGGTCAGTTTTCATTTCTGAGTGTTGCACAACATCTTCACAGTAGAAAGTTTTAGATATCAGCCTCAGAACAAAGATATTTTTAAACTAAACTACTCATTAAAACAGTTCTGCAGATAATTGTACAGGGGGAAAAAAATCTCCTTCAAGAAAAAAAGAAGCAAGCAAATTTACAGCTGTTATGTAAATCAGTTGTATCTCCATTATGCTTTAATAATCATGCTTCATTACACAAGTAATAGGTTCCTTGATTTCTGTCATGACAGAAGTTACAGCAAAGAGTCATT
Organism: Picathartes gymnocephalus; assembly: GCA_013390045.1. NCBI lineage: Eukaryota > Metazoa > Chordata > Aves > Passeriformes > Picathartidae > Picathartes > Picathartes gymnocephalus. The sequence goes on along the minus strand of WEKY01012822.1, from coordinate 208,094 downwards.
CAGAAGCAAAGTTGCTGATAAAACACCCAGGTCAAAGACTCCTCTCCCTAAGAGCATCAGGCTTATTGCTGAACTAAACCCCCACAGGCCCATGAGGGGCACAAAGGCCATTCTGAGTGACACACCTCACTTAGCTGGAGTCTTTGAAGGTGTCAGGTAGAAGATAAGCTCCCTGCTGATAAATCCCATTCCTCTTGAATCTTGCAAACTAACCTGCAATCCAGGGTTTGATACCATTAGCATCCAACTAGATCAGGTCAGCCACTGCATGTGCACAGCATATGTGAAGAGAGACAAAAATGAATGTACAAAGCCTGATGTACTAAACTTCATTATGTTTTTGTATTTTGACTTTTTTTTTCTTCCCAAGGAAATGGATCCAGCAGAAAACACAAACAGCACTTGGTAAAAAGAGATGTGAAATATTTTACACTAACCAGAGCAGTGTGAGCCTGATGGAGACCTCTGAAAATAAAGTGACAAATAAAAACACAAGGTCTTAAGTGAAAGTGATAATAAAATAGCAAAACCGAAAATCTACAGTAATTAACCAAAATATTCCCTGCCTGTGTTTTGAAGACTTGTCTTGGTCTTGAGCTTGCATGAGCACAGTGACCTCAGGGATGGCTAACCAGCACGCAGGACACTGGGCACAATTTGTTTTCACCTGTTCCCAAGTCACAGGGCACTCCCCACCAAGTCCCAGTGATGCACTCCAGAATGTGGCCAGTAAGAGACTAAGTGGTAATAAATTTTCCTAATCACATTTTCTTTCAAAGCAGATGCATCTTGTCAGATGATCTTTGTATCATCCAGTCAGATTTTGACTGGGTTCAGCTGCTGGTCATATTTTGCTATATTACATTACTGCTGTTGATGTTTTACTGCATCATATTTGAGTCCCTCCACCAAATATAATTTTTTTTTATGATTCATATTACTTTTTTTAAAAAACTGTGATAACATTTCATAATTACATTCTGTCTGGATTTATAATAAAAGTTGCCATCTTTTCTCCCAAAGTTTGTTGACACTGAAGACACACAGATCTCTGTCTGAGTCAGTGTTCAAACCACTGATGTTTCTCAGCTCAAAGTCCTGAGCAGTTTAGGGAATTCCATGTGCTCACAAATTTGACATTCAAATAAAACTGGCTGTACAGATCACATGCCAGCCTGTATCTCTGTTGATATAATCTTCATAGCTATCTCTTCCATACCTTAGCAGGTACTTTTCCTGCAATCCTCCTAATAACCAAGCCTTCTAAGGGAAGAGAAATTCATTGCTGCTTCATTATCGATTATGCCTACTCTGTCATCATACAGTTTTTCTTAAGTGATTTCCCAGGGTGAAAAACTTCCAAAGGTTCCAGGTCACTTTTACTGGCTTATATAAAAAATACCCCTGAGGGCCACATTTGCCTGTCCAGTAGCTGTGCTTCAGGGAGATGTGCACAGCAGACAGTTTTTATGCATCGTATCAGAGTCACGAGCATGCAGACAATGTCTAAGGTGGCTACATGGAGGCTGCCCCCAACCTCTCGTGCAAAACTCATCTATCAGCTGTTCTTAAAAGACTTCTTGTAATGGAGTACCTTCCTTGCTAAATTCTTGGGCAAGTAAAAGTTGTAGATGTACATAAATAGCAAATCTAAAATGATAAATAGGAATTTTTTTTCTATTTTATCTCAAACACAGCCCAGATAATGTAACTTTAAACATTACCCATCCCATATCTTGTGTATTAGCAAAGATGATGCAAAGGGTTCTCAGACAGCAGGCAAACAGCTGTCTCTAGGATTAATGCAACTTTTGCAAAGAGAAACAAAACAGGGAATATGAAGCTTTAAGTAAAATAAACCATTATACCATTTATGCAGATATTTAGTACAGTTATGTAGAATATGAAGCTACACAAGATGCATTTGTTCCTGTCCAGTCCTTATTTTCTCTTTCGTCACAGAAAGTGATTTTCAGTTCATTTATTGCTGAAAAATGGGGTTTAAACTGTATGTTAACCTTTACTAGTTCAGCTATTGTGTTTCTAAGCACTTTTGGGGACAGGGAGTGGGCTTATTTCTGAAGGATTACTGTCCTCAACAGACCCACAAAAGCCGCACTTTTAAAAAAATCAAGCAATCAAAAAGGAGGCTGTGCAAAGGAGCACCTGGCAGTGCTGATTTACATATTAAATATTACTTATCCCTAACACCTGGATTGTGCCACCCAGTTGAATAGAAATGCAATTAAAATTGGATCTGAGAGCTTCCCTGCACAATGCAGCAAGATGTCTGGTCACAAAAATGGGTACTTAAGAGTACACATATGACCCCTCATGACAAGTATGGATCTAAGCAGGTTATTTTTGGGGAGGTTTGTCAAAGCCTCTGTGTGCTCAGAACCTGCACTGTTCTAGGTCTTGGGAAGATGCAAGAGGAATCCTTGTCCTGCAAAATCTTCATCATTGCATTGAATAAATTGCTGGGAGAATTTCTCTTTTCCAGAGCAGATTAAAAGTTTGTCTGGATTTTCAAAAATCCCCAATGTGGTGCTTCAGGCCTGTTCTTGGAACACCACCCTGCATGAAAGCTGCCATCTTCACACTGCAGTGATAGGCTTATTCACTCATTTCCCAAAGAAAACAACACACACTTATTTCTTATACTTAGCTTCTCAACCCTGGCACACAAAGGAGGGATCTCAGGCCATTGATAAGAGAGCTGTAAAGAAGTAGCTGGATGTCTAAATCTCATTAGAAGCTAATCAACACTTCACTCTCCATAATTACCATTGCAGGAAAACATACGATTACAATTATGTGATTCAATACAGGGTAAGTGTCCTCAACAGGAAAATTAATATCTATTTTTATAAAAATGTTTCAGTCACTGATTCAGGTCATAACTCAGTGTCAAAAAAGAAAATCTATAAAGTATTTCCCAAAAAGTATTTCTTTTTTTCCTCCAGGTCAAATCATTAAAGCCCTGACAGCTTTCCTTTCTTCAAAGTGAAACATACCTTCATTTTGGTATTGGCTCTGGTTTCAGCTATCTAACACATCATAAATTTAAAGCATGACATCCATTTAGCTTTTCCTGTAATAACTCCTTTCCTTTCTTCTGATCATGTGAACTTTACAGGTGTATATCACAGGGCTGGCCATGGCAGTCAGCCACTTCTCTAAGGGGCCAGCTCACAGCTGCACTGCCCTGGGGGTTCACAAAAAGTGCCAACACAGCTGCTAAAACAACCCCCTAAAGCTGCCCTTTACCTTCCCTTTTTTAAGGAAAAACCTGGACACAAGCAGACCAGTGATAACACCCAAGTGTCAATGGCATCTGTTTGAACCAAATCAAAATAAGAGGAAATACAATGTGTTGGAAAGATCTACACATCTACAAGTCTGCTCTGGTATGTGGATTATTTTACCCAGAAATTAAAAACCCTAGGAAAACAAACAAACAAACAAACAAACAAAAAATCTTCCTGTTGAAGCTGTTAGCAGTGGGTTTGCTTTGGTGTTTTTTTGTTGTTGGGGTTTTTTTTAATTTTTATAAGCACACTAACACACTGGTTAATTCTTATAAACACAGTAACAATAAATTTTTTTATATATCATAGCCTAAAGACACACCAAGTACTCCACAATTTTATCTGTTTATTTAAAAAAGCATAAACACTGACAAGACTAGCCCAGAGAAGCTGTGGACGCCCCATCCCTGGAAGTGTTCAAAGCCAGGTTGGATGGAGCTCTCCGCAACGTGATCTAGTGGAAGGTGTCCCTGCCCATGGCAAGGGGTTGGAACAAGATGATCTTTAAGGTCCCTCCAACCCAAACAATTCTGTGATTCAAATTAAGTCCATTCATCAATAGTTTTCTGTGTAGTCATGAAGCCCAGAACAGAATTCACAGAAGCTTTACAGACAGACATACTAAGGCAGCTAAGAAGTTGTTAACTTGCTGTGGCATAGCCACAATAGACAAAAATTGTAGTCTGAACGCCTTAAGCATGTGTGCCAGCCTAGGGGAGTGGGGAACAGTTTTATTCTCTCATCCCAAACCAGCAGACATTTTCACAAATACCCAATTTTATACCCATCAGTAGGTTCCCTCACCAGGTTTTCTCCTAGGCATAAATTTAAGCACTTTTGACAGTTTCTGCTGATGGCTTATTTCTTATTTTTGCCTCCAGAAGGAAATAGTTCATAAATCCTTAGTCATAGAACTGCAGAGTATAACTCAGTTGGAAGAGACCCCCAAGGATCATCAAGTTCAACTCCTGGCCCTGCACAGGACCATCCCCAAGAACTCCACCATTTGCCCAAGAGTGTTGGCCAACTCTTTTTGAATTCTCAGGCTCGGTGCTGTGACCACCTCCCTGGGGAGCCTATTCCAGTGCCCAACCACCCTGTGGGTGAAGAACCTTTTCCTCATATTCAATCTTAACGTCCCCAGTCAACAGATCCACTCTATGTCAATTAAATGTAGAAAAAAAAGGAGAAGAGAGAAAATACACTCTTTCTCAATTATTTTTTCATAGCAAGCATCATCCATTCTCAGTATTTTCAGTGAAATTTGAATGTCTTTTTTGCCAAGTGGGCGTATCTTCATGGATTTGTTACCAAAGTATTTGCAATAGATTTAGGTAAATACATATGGATGCAAATTATATTAATTTCCTTGGTTTAAGAGCTTCCTAAGGTTATAACACCCCTTATGCATTTCAGTACAGGAGTGTAGAGTGCTTTCTTTTTGCAGCAGTTCCATAGTTAAAAAAGAAAGCAACAGGCAAAGCGTTGCTCATTCACCTGCTCCTAAGAAAGTGGGGAAAGCCAATCCACATGGAATCTTAAAATTGGTGACAGTTCACTTAAGGCAAATATTGAGGGGAAGCTTGAGAGGAGGAAAAAATATGTTAGAATAGTATAAAGGATAATTTACACTAAGAGAAAATTCAGAGGTAAAGCATTGCTGGTTAATTCACATGACACGTATGCAGTCCTTGAGATACAGTGTGGGATTCATCTCACCAAAATGTAGTTCTTCCCAAGAAACCAGCCCATATCTAAACTGGCTCACTGACCTCACTGTGTGGACAACTGAATGAAACAAACATTGTTAGTGCAGAGCTGCAGTATTTTCAAAGTCTAAATTTAAATGAAATTAATCCCACTCTAAAAATACCAACTTTTCCCTTCACTTCTTATAAAGTGAGCCCAGAGTCACTAGCTGGATACTGCAGCTACATTCAGATTTGCTTAGAGCCATGCCAGCTTTTTAGTTAGGACTCATTATTTCCTAAGATTGCTTGGAGCTGAAGGTCCCACTGTTTGTCAGTGGCAGGAGTAGGGATTGCTTCAGCAAGAGACTCAACTTCCAAGTAGTGAGTGACAGGTAAGAGTATGGGTTTAGTACAGCAATTATTATCAAAGGATTGTTGCATCTCACCTATTGTACATTAACATCTACAGTCTTTTCTAATCCATCAGAGACTTGCAAAGAGAAAGCCATTATAGGAATTAGTTTCAGAAAAATAATGCTGTATAGAACTCTTTATGAACCAAAGCATGTTCCCCTGCAAACATCTTATAATCGAGAAGTTTGATCTTCATAGGATCAGACCTAACCACACAGAGTTAAAATCAAGGTACAGAACATAGGTTCAACCAGGGAAGAGACCTGCCTTCTCTCTCTGGGAGCAGAAAGGTCATGTGAAAGCCAGCAGACTATACCATTCAAAATCGTTTTTACCACAGCTCCTTCCAAGGAGGCGTTTCCTCTGGAGCTCTTTAGGCAAGTGGAATACTGGGACTTGAATCATGAGTCTGAGCTTTGCAGTGCCTTTCTCCTTTTGTGAACAAAATGTTGTGAGCGAAAAGTTGTATTCCTGGGAAAGCAGCATGCTGGTGTGAGACACAGCACTGGGATTTGCTGTGTCTGCTTCCTTATCCTTGAACAGAACTGCAGCCTGGCCAACCTGCACAGCTCTACCCCACAGGAAAAGTAAGCTTTACAGGGTTGACAAAGGGGCATCACCTCTAATACAGGTATCTGACTCCTGAAACTGATTTAAGTACTTGGGTACTTCTACCCTGCCATAGAAGGACTCCTCCACCATCACAGGGCTCATGTTATCAAAACTGTGTTCTCACTCCACAGGGCATTGTGGAATTTCTTGGTTAGGGGCAAGGTGTGTTTTGTAGAAACTTGTTTTATATCCAAAAGTCACCACCTCATTTCACTTTGAGAGCCTAGGTCATTGATTTGCCCCCAAGAAGACAGTGCTCAGTACAGCTGGATAAGAAGAAGAAATAAAGGAGTCCATGGGAATTCAATGCCCAGCCTCTCCTGCACTTCTCCAGGTCTCAGCTTCAGTGATTACTGAGACCTACAACTGAGCAAAAGGATCTTGTACTATCTGGGCGTGCCAATCCAAGAAAAGCTTGTCTAGTATGGAACTAAATGTTGGCTATTTCCAAGAAAATGTGTTCAACAAACACCTGCTGCACATGGAGACAAGATGGCAGTGTTTTTATCAGGTTACATCTTTTCAAATTCTGAGCTACAAATGTATCTTGAAATGTACAGTTCACACAAAAAAAAACAACCCACAACTTTACAGCAGAATGCTTCATCTAGAGGAAACACAGTTTGACAGACAAAACTCAGGCATAATAAGCAGGCCAAGCCAATTCAATTCAATTATGTATCTTTGGAAGAAGGATTTGTTATCTCTAGTCAATCCAGTACCCATGAAAACACTGCTTTAATTCTCTTATTTTGCAGTACTTTATGTAGAACTCAAATCTGATCATAGGCCATGGGAATGAACATATCCACTTTCTTAAAGGCATCTGAAGTCTATACTTTAGGGGCAACTCTGGTAGTTTCCTGACCCACCAAGTCTTTTTCCTCATTTAATGTTTTATACATCCAAGTACTTCTGCACAAAAATAGATACATACTGCTTTAAAATGCTACCTCACTATTTAATCTGCTATTGATGCACAGCAATAGCAAAGAGCAAAACTTAAAAAGCCATAGAAATACAACTAGACAAACATCAGTCATTAAGCTATAACATCTATGATTAATACACAGGCTGTTAAATGATTAGCAATAAGATTAGCTTGCATCTCTCCTGCCCAATAGATACTTAAAGTAATTGCATCTTTGCAAACTGCATTATCATCACTTCATGTTCTTTATGATGTCATGGGACAGCAAGGCAGACTCAGCACTTTCTCCTGAGCCTGCTTTGGGTTTTTTTTTCCTAGAGGAATCAATTCTCTGGCAACGCTAGATAGCCCGATATGGCAGCTGTGAGCACTGCTCACAAAACATCTGTCTAGCTATACAAAAAATTAAAAAGCATTTTGCATCACTGTTCAAAACTTCCCAAATTAAAGACGACAAAGAAGTAACACCAAAATACGAATTGTTTGATGCCAACAATAGATTTAATTATATCCTAGGAAAATTAACATACTTGGAAAAAGTAACAGAAACCCTTTACTCAAGAAAATGGCATTTTGAAAAGGCAGGCCCTTCCTTCTCTGCCCTCTTGACACTGTGGTCAAAATGGTAGCAAATTTGCAATTCTTGCTAGGTCTGCTGCAAACTTACTCTAGTCAGTGGGACTCTTTCCACAAGGTCCAACCAGCACTCAAGCAGTGTCACAAACAGCTTATGTGAGTGATAGGAACTATATCTTTCTTTGGAATGAGAGCAGTGAAATTTCCTACTATGCCAGATTATTAAACATGACCGAATCATAAATAAACAA
>WEKY01012822.1:170229-197814 GCA_013390045.1 Picathartes gymnocephalus | reverse complement strand
TATATATCTATATCTATATATATATATATATACAGCTATATACCTGGAAAGCATATATACACACTACACTACAAGTATATATACTGGAAAGTGCCCTTTTCTCATTGCTCCAGAAGATAGTGTAGTTAAATTCACGTTTCTGTCACTCTGAAAATGCACTGGTAATTCTCGGATCTCTTCAAAGGACCACTTTCAAGACTTGTTTGTTCGTCAGAGTCACGCTCAGGTTTTATCTGCAAATACAGATCAGAGATTCCTGTGATTACGTGTGTACTTTGTGTACTTTGCTTTTAAATAGGATAGATTACTGCAGATGTGCTTAAGGGACATCTTGTATGCAAATTACTAGATGGTTTGCCAGTTAATTTCATCTTTCTCAGAACTCAAAGATCATATATGGCATATTGTTAAGTCATTTTCCCTTTGGATGTTTATAGCCAGGTTTAGAAGTCAATACATCTCAGATTATTATGGATTTTAAAACATTTGATGGATTCCTAGCTGCCTTAAAGCTACCTGGCATCAGTTTTTTACTAAAAAAAACCACAAAACCCTTGAGGTTTATAAGTAGCATTGGAAAATTATTTCAAGCACTGCTGTGTCTTGCTACCAACCTTTTCAATTTAAGAGCAGAGTTATTTGTTTGTTTGACTGATACAGATTGCTTCCAAGTGAATTTATGCTTCCTGGCAATAACAAACTTTTGTCTGCATCTATAGGTAAGTTGAGCTGTGATCATGGTGAGCAATACATTCTGAAATGAAGAAAGTTACCTTGACTCTCCATGGCATCTGAGATTCAACCTTTCCTTCTGGTATGCACAAAGAGAAGAGCACGATTCAGACCTAGGATGAATACAATGAGAATTTTAAAACATTTCTGGTAAATCCATGTTTTTAACCTACTCCTGTGTTGCTAGTATAAGGGAGTTCAAGTTTCTTCAAATAATCTTGGATCTCAAGTGATGTCCAGCCAAAGGAGGTGGGAAAACCTGGAAAGGTGTTACTAGCTTTCCAGAGTGTGTAGTCTCCTACTGTCTCAGAAATGATGTATGGATAATAACGGACAAACCCCTCCAAACTGGTGAGAATCATATGTTGAATACCACCCATAGATACTGAACAGGTCTTCTATCTCTTTCTTACACCTTTACAAATTTTCTTAGCTTGTCATTCTGTACAGCCATTTTGAAATTGTAATTGTATATTTGCACAGCTAAAGAAAGTCTCCAGGCATCCACAACACCTCTTTTCCATTGAAATTAGCAGGATGCAAGGGAAACATAACAAATCCTGTCTTCAGCCAATTATGCATCACCTTTCTGACATGCTCTGTGCTGGTTTATTAGCCAAAATTGTATACACAGTGACAGCATTGTGAAGTGACTGGGCAACCTAGAATTTTAGCAAATACAGTAATTGCATTCTAGCTCTAAAGCCTAGCAATGCATATTTCAAGATTCTGGTATCCAGAATATGAATAACATCCAGTGCATTAAAAGTTTGTAATTATTTTAGCTAAATCCCAGCAACTTGTATGTCCATGAAATGCCTCTTTGAAGGAGGACTGTGTTTTCTCTGGCATCATTAATCTGCCATGTTGCAAAGTTTTATTTCCTCATCTGGAGAATAAGAAATTGGAAAGAGAACAGTTTAGCTGAACAAAAAGCTTTCAGTATGTTGCTATTTTCAAATCAGGGGTAGGTACTTTTCTAAGATAACTTTTAGTCTAAGTGAAATTATTTAACAAATCAAAGAAAAAAATAGATAAACTTGAGCAGTGCAGTTCCATAAGGTAGTAAAATAATTTTTCAATTAAATGCTTCTCATTGCTTTATGAACACTTGAAAGGGCAGATTTGGGCAATTTTAAAAGATGAGTACTATTCAGTACCACTAATGAATTTTCAAATAAACCTAGAAGGGAAAAAAAAGTAAATTAAGTTGGAATAGTTGCTCTTTGCAGTAACTTAAGAGTTTCTCTACTTTGTGACTCCCCAAAGTGATAGTGCTCTACACTTTCCTTTCATTAAATTATGTTTAAAATCTGAGTTACACCTGTTTCCCGAGTTCATTTCTCAGCAAGGAATATTTTCTTTTTAGTTTTGTCACTCATATATAAAAACCTTCTGTCATTTGCCCATGAACTTGGTCTTTGGAGCTGCCCTGGTACACAACTGAAAGTAGGAGGGGAAAGCAGTGGCTTGCACATGAGTAATTTATTATATAACTTTGCTAGAACTCCATCAATTTGATATCTCTTTGGCTTACAAAAATGGTTTAAGCTACTTAGCTTCCCTTGCCAAGTTTCTTGGGGCTATAATGGCATTATATTTTTAATGGGTTTTTTATTCTGTAGTGATGGAAAAGAATTCAGTACTGATGTTAAAAACATTTGAGGAAATATAAGATATACTAGAGGAGGGAAGGGGATGGCAAAAATTCTAAGCTTCCTTCACCCCTTTTAGCATTAACCTAGGCACCATCCACCCATAAATTTAATGCAGATCAAAAGTGAAAAAGAGAAACAGGAGAGAAGAAAGGAAGTGTACCATTATTTGGTGTTCAAGTGTCTTAAAAATTTATGTCCACCCTGCACGATATGGTGTGGCTTCAAAATTCCCAAGCTACCTATGAACCAGTGGTTTGCATAGCTGGGGCCAGTGGTCCCCCAGTTCCCATGGCAGCGTTCCCACCTCAGCCAGTCCAGCTCCCAAGCCAGCTAATTCAGCACTACCTCGGGGGTTTCTGCAGAGTGCTGCATTGCACAGCACAAAATGCCACTGTGGCTGGACGTGCAATGCAGCAGGACTGACAGCTACAACAAGTTCTGCCAAGGAGCACCAAAGTAATTGAATTTCCTTCTATTATAATCCATTTAGATGTAACATATAGCAGAAGTAGCTTTAAAAAAAAAATTAACAAAATGGTTTAGATAAACAGGATTTCTTAAAGGCCACAAGACTTTTTTCATATATCAGCACAAAAATTTTTAAGTTCACAATTTTTTTTAGTATTCTTAAACTGTGATATTTTACATCTGCTAAAATAACACGGTTTTTTTCCCCCGCTTAAAATCCCATTAAATCTAGTTCCTCAGCAAAATCTTCAAGGCTAGAGACCCAACTTATTAATATTTCTTGGGCTTGGATCAGACTAATCAGTAATGGAACTCTGCATGTTAATTAAGCCTGATTCTCAAACCAGATGCAAACTACTGATTGTAAGTCAGCAGCAGTTCTGTCCCAAACCGAGATAGTGGCCGAGAGAGTTTCAAACTGCCAAAATGAACATTTTGGCAACTCTAAAGCTTTATTATGAAAACATATTAAAGGCAAGGAGGTAAATGAAAACAACTGTTGTTCAAAATATTATCTTCCTGGGTAACAGTACTGGTTCACTGGAATTCACAGCTGAGCCAAATTTCTGGCCCTTTCCTTCTCTGTCTTCTCAGTGGAAGCAACAAGTGCTTAGCAATATTCTCCTAAGACGTCTGCCCAGCTTCAAAGTCCGGGTGGTCTCTACTGGAGGAGGTTAAGTTCTATCTTTGGATGAGAACAAGCACATCTATACTTGATTTTCCCTTTACTTGATTTGAATGAGAACTCAAGTCCCGGTTATTGGTGTTTGTCAAATCCACACAGCAAATTTGTGAGAGTAGAAGCATTAAGATTAGTATTCCTCTTTCACAGTGTTATCCTGTTTTCCCTGCATACCAGAGGTGATGGAAGGACCTCGTTTGGCTGCTGGGGTCTCTGTGTATTACAGCTATTTAGAGTATTTACATAAGCCTTTCCACTGTAGCCTGCATGAAAGATGCACTGCACATTTCCCTCTTGCTGTGATCTTTGTGATTGTTTAATCTGATTTTGTGCTTATTTTCTCCTAAAAATTTTCTGTTTCTTAAAGCATGACTACCAGGCCAACATACCCATTCCTTCCTTCTCAACTGCTTTCAGGCATTTGAAAAGAAAATGTGATTTAAAGGAGATATGGTGGCCAATAAAGATTGATGACTCAGGTCTGCTCAGCAGTAGAGATTACCTGGCAGTCTCAGGATCTTTCCGCGTGGAATTGAGCTGTTTCTTCTTTCCCTGGAGGCATTTGTACCTACCAGGGTTCGAGGCTGTGGAGACAAAAGGAGAGTCATGTATTGTTTTGGGATGTGTAGTGATGTTTTCTTTCTAGCACTTCACTGCAAAGTTTCTCTCTTTCCCTTGGCTCTACCAATGCTTATTCTGTCCCCCTACTCCTCACCCTGTTATCTTAATTTGATAATTCTGTGTGTGTTTCTGCAAGTATGGTGCCATGTTACCCTGTCTGAACCCTCTTCCTTCAGCAGTCGGTTTCCTGAACTCTGAGGATGCTGATACAACTGCAGCTTAGTCTTGCTCCTCCTGATAAGTCTGGACCATGTCCTGCAAGACCCATAATGCCATGAAAGCAACTTTGCAGTACTGTTTAGTCCTGATCTCCTAAACAGCAAGGTTCTGTTAAGTCCCGATGCTGAGACACCGGATCTACCATCAGATGAAGAAGTGAGAGTACTCAGGCAGCTGTGGAGTGGGAGGGGTATCTTGTCTCTCTTTTTCTCTGGAAAGGACTTTGTATTTCTTAAGTAGAACAAGGAGTCCTGCTTGTCCCTCTGTCTTTGCTTTTGTCAATGTCTGAGCTTTTTAACAAACTGAGCTAAAATCAGCATTTAAGTAGCAGAGAAAATAAAAAACCAAAACATCTTTGTTTCACAACCTTGTCCTGTTTTCTTATGTATTCTGATCAAATTATGCAACTTGTTTGCAAGGACTCTGACCAAACTTTGTGTTACGAGTTTGTGGTGCATGTGCTCCTCTCTCTTCCAAGCAGGAGAAGGGGCAATGTTGATGCTGGCAGCATTATCTAAAGTCTTCTCCAGAGCAGGAGCTGCTTGAGTCTGCTCCTCCCAGCTGGGATAGGTCAGCTCACATCTCTTAGCCAGCCTGCCTGATGGGTTTGTCTGTGATGCAGAGGGAGTGAAAGAGGGTATCTTGTGTCAAAGCAGACCAAACTATGCTCAATGTCAAGCTGGATACACCCAGAGTGCAATGAACACGTGTGCAGAGGTGGCTTCTGACACTCTGCTGCCTGGGCTGTGTGGGCTGTGAGTGCAGTCAGGACCAGCTGAGGCAGCAATACAAGGGTGAAGCCAAAGAGACACTAGAAATCCACAGGAGCAAGATTATCTCATGTGGCTCCAGAGGCTGCTCTACTTGAATGTCAGCAGCTGATGACTCAAGTTTTTCCTGCTGCCCTTCTGATCCATTCTTGCCAGCCATCACAACATCACTTTAAAAACTTCGAGGAGAAATATGGTTCCTGGAAAAAAAAATCATTATCCTTCTTGAAGAGCCACACCAAAATTCCATTCAATGGGCCTGACACAAGAAAGTCAGCTTACATCAGGACTACGTAGTCAGTGCTTCCCAACATTGCATGAACTTCCAGGCTGGCAAGGCCTAGCTTCCCAGGACTGAAAGTGAAGTGAGAAATCCCTGGATCTCTGACTTGCATTTCCTTGCTGGCCTTGAAAAGGCTCATAGCTTGAAATTTTGATATTGTCTCCCAGCTCATGACACCACCACGTACAGACACCAGTTCTGATCAATTTCTGTCACTTAAGTCCATATTTCCACTAAGAAGGAGCTCCATTTAGGCCTGGGAGAGGACAACCCCGATGATGCTCTGGTGTGTAACTTCTTCAACCCAATTAAATGGGAGAGAGGCCGAGATCAGAGACCCTATTGGTGTCTGCAGTGTAACAGCAGGTTAAAGCCTCAGAACACTGGAAGATAACTACAGACTTCACATCCAGTGGCTTAGCTCTTCAATTCCTCTCTATGAGAAGGAATCATCCTAATTCTTAAGCTTCAGTGCTGAAGAGTAATGAGTAGGTGCTGCTGCCCTTGCTGCCTTGGTCTTCTTCATTCCCACACACAAACATGTTTCTTGCATGATACAGTCCTTCACAGCTCTGGCTTTGTTCTAAACACAAGCCCTACACATCAGAGGCTCCCCAAAGCTGCCTCTTGCTGGAAGCATAGGAGGTGATGAGCAGATTGCTGACCTACTCTTTCTGGTCCAGCTGCTGGTGACTGGGTCCCATGGCAGCTGGATCTCAGCCTTTGTCTGAGCAGCCAGTGTCTCAGACGTGTACATGTGGGATTTCTTGTGTATTGGAACAGGTTAAAAGTGAAAGGTTTCTGTAATGAAGATGGGTAGCTTGAAGATACAGCTTGAGAAAGAGGAAGAGGATGGGGTGGAGAACAACTAGAGTCCAGCTGCTACCTAGATGCAAATTAGGCAAAACCTACAAGCATAGACTTGTTAGGTCAAGCACATGTAACCTTTAAAATTCCAATAATGGAAAATGCTCAGCATAGCAAGATCATTGCCTTTCATTCATATCCTACATTGCTTTGCATTTCATTTGGAAGACTGGACAGTGTGGCTCATTATTAACGTGGTCTTGTTCTCTGACTAGAAGCAAATGAGCTGTAATGCTGAAGTTCTGCAAGAAACTCTCCCAAATGTCAAATTGCCATTCTAATCTAACATGTAACACTAAACCAGTGACCTTCATGGATTTGTTGTCTTAAACAAATGGTGGGGGGTTTTTTGTCTTTTTTTTTTTGGTTTGTTTGTTTGTTTTTTTCCAAACCAAAAACTACGTACACCTCAGGGGATTGCTCTATCATAGATCTGCCTTCAGTAGGGAGAACTACTGTGGCCTCATAACTCTGAGTACTTCAGATGGTGGTAACAGTGGCAGTGACTCCTTGCTGTTTCAGGTTTCCAATTCCTGGAGAGCTGGGCTTAATTCAGTTGCAGATGCCAATTGTTGCCAATTCAGCTCTGCAGCAACAAGATGGCTGATTCAGCAGGAAAGAGAATTCATTTTCTTCTAGACACATATGGGTATCTCTTTTCATGAGCTAAGCTATTTGTGATCTTCCCTACCTTGCAGAAGCAGGAGTGCCAGTTATAACTACTGTTCTTGCATTCCCAATGAGGTTTAATCAATGTCAGGGATGCCAGGAACTCTGAAGACTTAGCTTTCATGCTTCTGTCCAAAACTGAGCTTTGGCAACTGTCGCCATCTGAACATGCTACTGCTCTCAACTTGTTCTGTTTACCTCCTTTCCATCCCCTTATCCCTGCAACTTCTTGAAGTGCACTTGGGGAGTGGGGAAATTAATCCACATAAAATACTCTGCATCATCTAGTTTAATGGATAGCATGCATGAAATTAAAAAAAAAATTCCTTTCTAGAAAGTCTAATCAGTAGATTTTACTTCAGCTTTACAGAGAAGACTGAATAATCTCATGACACTACATTGTTGAATTAAAACTTCAATTCTTTCAAAAGTGGAAGATTTTTTTCAAGGAAAGAGAATTGATGGAATCTGCATCACAAAAAGATATCTAGAAATTAAAGACATAAAAACTCCTAGATGAAAAGTTGGATTAGTAAAAGCCTGGAAAAGAATAGCTTTATAGGAGAGAAGAAGATCATGGTCCTTAATAACATTTGACAAATGTTATTTTTACTGCAAGAGGATATGCTACCCAGGGAACTGCTTCAAAAACAAACATCTGAGGGACTTTATCTTGGGTAAACCCAAGTAAAAACAAACACTGGCACTTCAAGAGCGCTGGCTGCACTGGGTACAGCAAAAGCTCTATGTAATAAGCTTGTGCAATACTTTCTCTGACTTTAAATATGTGGCATACCTTAAGGATATCTCCTCATTAAAATGATTCTTGTCAAACACTGTTTTGCACAAACTGACCCATGGCTTTATGAGTTTCCAAACTTGGAATGCCTTCAGCTCTCCAGAGCTGAACATCAAATGACAGGTAGTATCTATGGGGAGATGGGATGGAAATCGCTTTGTGTCCTCTTGGAGGAAATTTGCTGCAGAAAACTGATTACAGTGCTTGTTATTTCTTTTGGAGTCACCAGGCCATTCTTCTGTAGGTAGTGTAAACCTTTGCCTTCAGTTTCGCAAACAAGCTGTAGAACAACTCAGATATTAGGGAATGGATGTAGTGAAACTGCTGACTTAGTATTGCCAAAAAAGCTCCCACCATATGGCCAGCTCCACAGGTGAGAAAATTAAGTATTACTCTTAACCTTTTTGGATCATCTTCCCAGGTGAAGTCCAGTGCATCTGAATGTGTTTGGATTTTCTTTCTTCATCAGAACGCTGCTAACAAGGACTTTGGTGAGGTAAATATACTACTTAACTAGCGATAAAAACTATTTACTTTTCGTAGATCAGCAAAATAAAATTAAATAAGTAATAACAGTAAAACAGAAGAAAAAGTGCTAAAAGTTACTATGGAGCCAGCTTTTGGTGTCTATTAGCTTAGCTTTGGAAGCATCAGAGTAGTAGAACTGCACATGAGAATTTAAACTACACCTTGTAAGCAGCAACAGAAAACATTTACATTCATCTTTGAAAGCTCACATTATGGACAAAATATCTGTTCTTTTGGAGCTGTTGATTAATAAGAATTACTTCAACAGGAGAAAAAGTTTGAAAACTACTTTTTTAATATTTAGTTTCAGGGAGATGAAAATGTGTCAAGTATCAGAGAATATATATTATATAGACATATATATGTAGTTATACAGTAATATATGTTGGTGCATATTCTATATGTGTGCATATATTAGAATATAATATTCCTCACAACTGACATAGAGTGGTGATATCTATAAAATAATCAAGTGCTGTAAGCATGAGTTTATCTGTCACAAAGTAATGCAAAAACCTGCTAATTCCTATGCTCTGTACAAGCTACTTCAGCCATAAAACTGAAAAGAATATTGATCATGTCATTTGGTGCATGTATCCATGTTTTTCCTGTAATTTAAAGAATTCTAGAAGCATATCTGATACAATCAGGAATGTTAGATTGCCATATCTTCCTAGCTTAACTATAGCCAAGTGATCAGGGCTAGGTACCTATGCCTTTTTTAAGTGTTTGGATAGTTTGGTTTGGTTGAGTTGGGTTTTTTGGGGGGGAAAATAAAGCTAAATAAGTAATTAAAAGATAAAGAGTGTGCCTGCTGGGATCAGGGGGCTAGCAGGCAAGTGTCTTTGCACCTGTAAATGCACAACTACTACTTTCTTATTCCTCCATATAATTATTTTCCAAAAAATAGTAATGTCAGTCTATTTTCCTCTTTCCTTAGATTCTCCTTTCCCTTCTTCCTGGATTTTTGCATGAGGCCAGTCTCCTGTCGTGCACTCAAAATGAGCAATCCAACTCCCAACAGAACCATCCAGTTTTTTCCTCTATTTTTCTTGCTTTCTTGTTTAAATGTTTGTTATTCTTCAAGTCAGAAGTAAATTTCCCACTCATGGAGATAACTCCAGTACATCATGATCTCTCACTAGATGAATCCTTTCCTTTGGGTGCTGCCTTACCTCCCTTTTATCCTTCTTTATTGCCCCAACTTCTACTCTACCAATGTTTGTTGTGTGCAATTCCCCTCTTTAGAGAGAGAGCAGGGAGCAAAATTGATTAAATCATTAAATGAAAAACATCTTGGTGTTTGTGGCTGTGCCAGCTGCCTAATATGCAAAACCTGAGAGTGTTTTTTAGTAAGATGGACTATGGAATTGCAGCCAAGTAGATGCATGGGGACTGTGATGGAATTAGTGGTCTTAGTTGGCTATGGGTACGTTGTGGTGCTGAATTAACTCAGGAAATAATTGTTCTTGTCTACTTGTTAAAAACATCAGAAAAAGGTATGAGATAAATTATATATGCTGTAAGGCACTTTATTTCTAACATTCTCCTAAGCATGTTAAGGAAATTAATATAACCACAAAGTATCTTCAAGAACTTGCAACAGCTTTACTACTGGAATATCTGAGTAGAAATTCATTTTTAGTTTAAAGTTTGGTATTCTTGTCTCTCCTTAAGTGTTCTTCCTCAGCTTTCCATTCACATGAAAATTGTTTCCCATCTTGAAACACAGAGGCTAGGAATGAGAGGTTCTGCTGTCTGTTATAGGAGCTGCATTTCAGAAGATTTGAGAATCTGAACACCTTAAATCTAGTTTTTCTGATCCAGATGTTATACACAAAAACTGAAGAATCTCAAAGCATCCTATTCTCATCACATGTGTGTCACAGAGCTTGCACTTCTTGCCTTGAGGCCCATGAGGTGCTTGCTGCTGACTTGAATGACCCAAGACTTTGGAACCCTCTTTCCACAAATAATACAAACTCAGTATCTCTTTGGGACTTTATTGATCTTGACTGACACAATGTCACAGAACTGTTCCCAAACATCTAGCATAGATTCCCAGGCTGTCGTGACCTCATGGAGCTATATCTGGCATGGTTTTGGGCCACATGATGTGTCCTTCTGCAGAGGAGTGGATTCCTCTGCAGTCAGTGGGAATAAGGTCATGGACAAAATTCTATTTAAAAAATAATAATAATAGTTAAAAAGCACAGCTGATAAAAACTGGGCAAAAATTGTTGCCCCACAACTGCTTCCTAGAGTGTCCCTACACTGCCATCCTCCAGGGGTATGAAGGGAAAAGATCTAAAACAGTGAAACATGAGAAATGAGTTTAAGGAGAACACCCTCTATTTTAAAAGACTCAAAAAGCTCCTCATTGACTTTTCAAACTAATTTGCAGACATCAGGAAATACAAGGACTGCTAAACAACACCCTTTTGCATCTTCTTGACCTCCAAATAACCTGTAAGTAACATTTCTGATGATTCAGTATTCCTCTGTTTAATATTTTTGATCTGACCATGTAGAGCAGAGAAAAATATTAAGAGGATCTGCTTCCATCTTCAGAGCTTTACTAAACCAAACATTTTCACAGCTCCAGTACAAGCTGGCAAAAGTTACTTTGGATAAGTTCTTAATTTTGGTTAAAATCTATTGGAGTTACAAGTTTGAGAGGTTTCCCGTCTGTGTTATGAATGAGAAAATTGATTTTATAGGAATAAATCTTTGTTGAAAATATTAATCTGTGGAAGCATAATGGTTGAAATCCTCCACAAAGTAGAGGAATAGTTTCTGGAGGAAACTATTAGGTAGAAAACCTCTGGTAAAATGAATTTTTACCTCTTGATTCTAATTACAATAAATCTAGAAGCTGATTGTCAAGTTCTTACTTAAAAAACAACAAAACTTAGTTTTTCTTCATATTTCTCCATTCTGTGCTACTGACTGAAGTTTCCCTTTTCACATTGCTGCTTTTCTGTTAATATTTTCCACTTTATGGCAAACAAGGTATTTCACATTAGAGCTTTCTGTAGCTAGAGTCAAGGATTCAGAGAATCCCAGTGGGCACAAGGAGAAGTTTGACAAACTGTATTATAAAAGAAAGAAAGAAAAAAACCAGCATATTGTGATAGTGTGTCAAAATAACCCTTTGCAGCTTAGCATACTTTCTTCAAGTGATTAACTTCTCACTCAGTTATGAGATCATCACACATGGTCCTTATTCCATAATTTATATTTCATCAAGTTTTCAGAATTCAGATCTACTTGCTCATCCATGAAAATCAATATAACTTCTGTATCCATTTATTAAGCTGTGGTGGAAAGGACATGAATCATCAGTGGCTAACTTTGCTTTGTTCGATATGATACAGCATTAACTTAATAGCCTCTGAAGATCACATTTAGCTCTATCCAAGCGCTGTGGCAACCACTTCTCCTTTAACGATGATTTGTATGCCTTAGCCCATTCCAGTGCTGCTAATGTGTTCCAGGCATTCAGAGCTCTAGAGCTCTTCAGGTGTGCAGTATTCACGTGTGTCACTGCAGATGCAAGGTGCAAAACAAAAGTAGAAAAGGAAAATAAATGCTGGTTTACTTCAAGACTTTGTATTTAGACAAAGAAGAATATCTTTCTCTAAATGTCACCTTGATGCCATAGAATCCTCAATGAATCATAGAATGGTTGGAAGGGACCTTAAAAAACACCTTATTCCAATCCCCTGCCATGGGCAGGGACACCCTCTACTGGACCAGGGTGCTCAGAGCCCCATCCAGCCTGGCCTTGAACACTGCCGGGGGTGAGGCATCCACAGCTTCTCTGGGCAACCTGTGCCAGGGCCTCACCACCCTCACAGCAAAGAATTTCTTCTCAATATCTAATCTAACCCTACTCTCTGTCAGTGTGAAGCCATTCCCCCTTGTCCTGACACTCCAGACCCTTGTAAATAGTCTCTCTCCATCTTTTGTGTAAGCTCCCTTCCGGTACTGGAAGGCTGCAATTAGGTCTCCCCAAGGCCTTGTCTTTTCCACTCAGCTCTGCCCACATGGCCCTAAGCTGTGCCCAGTCTGTGCAGCCAGGACACATAGGGATGCCATGGATGTCACATTCAGAATTTTGTAGTGTTTAAGTACCTCAGATGTTCCTTTGATTCACTGATAAACTTGAGAAGCCCAGTGAGGCTATAGTAATAAAAAGGACTGGAGTCATCATTGGTTGACTTTTAGGACTTAGAGAGAAAACCTTTCATCACTGACCTTGGCAATAAATTTAGCTGTCCTAAAGAAATTTTGGGTGTGCTAGTTAGTTCTTGATGAAAGCTGCTTGTGTTTGTGCACTAACAAAATCTGAGCTTTTCCTTTTCTTTTGCGGAGGGACAGACCAGGTAAAAGTGCAGTATCAAAAATAAGCTGGACCAGATGGACATAAAGGCCAGTTTTGCAGTCTGTAAGTGCAACTATCAAGTTACTTCTGTTGTGGATGCTGAGAAATGTTTACCAAACAGCAAACAAGCTGCTAAAGAGGTTTCCAGATAAATACACTTTCACATGCCTTTTTAAATAAATTTGGATTATTTGAGGCAGGGGAATTGGACCAAAACTGTCTCAAGTCTTTTGCAAAGGACTGTATTGAAGACCAGACTGTGTTGGGACCGGGCACAGCACACCTGACATGTGGCGTCGTGAAGCCAGTTAATGCTGTTACCCCTTTCCCTGGACCCAGACCCTTTCTGTAGCTGTTTAACACCCTCTGCACTCACTGACATAACACTGATACTTGCAGCCAGGGCAGGTGAAATCAGATCTGATGAGGGAGAAGAACCTCACCCAGGACCGCACACTGCACCCTGGACATGTCCTCACCTGAGAGCTGTGCTGCCCTTTCGCAGTATGCAAGCATCTGTCCCCATAACTGCTGGCAATTATACCATGTGGATGGCATCCTTGAAAATTATATCATAATGAGTATTCTGCTTTTTAAAACATACTTCCTGAATAGTATTATGTGAACAGTAATTAATTCTGGTAGGCTCAGAACAGGATTATGAAACTACTGGCTACTCTATCTAATCAATTTATTGCATCAAAACACCAAATAAAGAAACAGAAATAGGGAAAAAAATATTCTGGCCACAGACTAGGTTTTCTTGTGCTGTGAATAAAAATATCAATTCCCTGAGGAGGAAGAGAATTATGCTGTAAGTCTGCTGTAGCATTCATGGTACCAGAGCTAATATAATAATCATTACTCACGTCATCTTCGTGAAATGGAGAAAGAGAACAAAGGTGAACTAAATGGTCATAAAAAGTACTGGAGTTGGGGAAGGTGCTTTTCTGGAACACAGACTTCTCTGCATGCTGTGGATTTAATTTTGACAATTTGAAGAGGCTTGATCAGAAAGCAGAATTTTCCCTGTGGAGGAATAGTCTAATTTTTGTACCTGCAAGTCCTAAAATGAAATGTAAATGAGAAGACTCAAGACCAATAATTACAGTAAAAGCATGGCAAATGTATAAATAAAGAGGTTTGTTTTCATTTCATATCTGATCAGTAATGCCTTACTTCTAGTTCATAATGAAAGCAAAGTATTTAAACTGAAATTAAATGCTGCAGTGGAGTCACCTGCTAAGAAAACCAAAACAAGTGAATTTTTTCCTCCCAGAATTACCACTTCTGAGCCTCTACTCTTCCTAGTATCCAATTTCAGGTGACGACAGTATGACAAAGACTAAACACAAAGGCAGCTGCAGGAAGGTGGGAAGGACAAATCCCATATGAAATTAAAATTACACTGAGATTGATAAGTAGTGTATGTAGCCCTTTTCTGGAAGACTTTTAGCCTTAGGCTTGTTTCTAAGGGAACACAGCCAGGAACTTAGGGGTTGAAAAGAGGAGTAGGAATGTGGAATAGAGAGTAGAATGAAAATTGTCAGAGATCTGTGCTGCAGCTCTTCAGAAGCTTCCCAGCCAGAGGGCAGAATGGCCCATTGCTGGTGCTGGGTCAGACTGTACTTCACATCCAGCGAAGGGTGCCCTGGAACTGCAGCACATGCTGCGCTCCCAAGGGTCTGTTACACATCTTTGTTGGGCTTAGCAGAGAGATTCTGACCTCCTCTTCTCTTTATTGTTTTAAATTTGCTCAGAGATACTGCCCAAAGCTCCTATTTAATTTCAACCCACCATAATTACTGATAATGGCCTGGGTTGCAAGGGATTTTAAAGATCATCCAGTCCCAACCCCCCTGCTGTGGACAGAGACAGCTTTCACTCGACCAGGTTGCTCAACCTGGCCTTGATCTCTTCCAGGGCTGGGGCAGCCAGTGGCACTGGCAACCTGTGACAGCACCTCACCATCCTCACAGTAAAGAATTTTTTCCTAATCTCTTTAAATTTGAAAATGTTCCCCCTTGTCCTGTCCAGGGATAAGAAAGGGTGGTTTTGTCACTGTGGCCATGCTTTGCGATGGGCTTCATTTCTAGTTTTTCCAGCATCCTGGAATGTATCTAGCAGTACTTCAGATCCCAATCAGCAAAGTCAGGTCAACAGTACTGCTCTTATATCAGTTATCAGTGTTTTCTTTTAAAAGAACCATCTGATTTGAGGCAGACAGGATTTCCTCCTGGATCACCCTAGCAAAGGTGGTAACAATAACGATCAGAGCTTCTGGGCAGCTGAGCAGCACAAATAATAATGCTGAGCACAAATCATTCCAGCAAAGAGCTGACGAGTATCTGCTTGCATAGAGGACCTTTTTGCTTCTATTTTATCAGTAGTTGTTTGTCTGTATTGTCTTTGCCAAGGCATTGTGCTTCACTGCCATAGTCAAAGTAGAACATCAGAGCAGAATGCTCTCTGAAGATAAATTTCTTCTGCAAATTAGTCAGCCTCATTTCTCCTCAAAGAGAAAAAACATCTCCTTTCTTCTGGATTGGCTGGTAATTAGTCTTCTGAACTGTGTCACTGGACATCATCAGGCACTTGGAAATCTTGAAAACTTCTTCAGCTGGTAGATGAGGCAGTAAAAACGGTTCTGTTTTTCCATTGTCTTCAATATTACAAAATGTCAGTATTTAATATTCATAGATTAGCTGCTAAATATTTACACATATGCAGTCACTGCAATATCTCAACTCTTATCATAATGCAGTGAAAAGAATTTTATTTTGTTTTTTTAAGGAATTATATATTGTACTTACAGACCATAGGCAGCATGCCATTTACACAAATAAGCTCAATCTGAAAAAATGGAGGCTTCAGAAGAACTAGAAATGATAACAGCAAAAAAATACATTCAGTACTAAAAGAGGTGTGGTATTAAACACTCTAGAAAAAAAAAAACAGATGAATGTCCACAGATCACAGTCAAACTACACAAAATCGGTGTAATTCTGAAATTGTCAGAAAAGTGGTTCTGATATTGCTTTGTCTGAATGTTCCTGTTGCACATTTAAAAGGAGCACGTGTTGCCAGGTATGTGGTTTCTCCTTTCTTTCCTGCTGTTGTACCAATCCAAAAAGAGAATGGTTTACATCTGGTTGTCAGTCCTTTTGCAATAACATATTTGCCTTTATACGTGTAATCTCCTCATCTCTTACGTCTTCTGTAAAATTGCACAGATTGAAGCCTTTATTAAGGACAAGACTAGTACCAGTTTGAGTAAAGGTGAAATTAGGCCACCAGAGACCTCATTTCTACTGGAAAATGCATGAGCTGGGAAGAAAAAGTAGCTTGGCTTTCAGATTTAAGTGTGCTCTGACAGAACTGCTAGTAATAAAATCCAAACAAAACACTGTTTTGCATGTGAACTGAGCAAATGTAATGTGAAAGTCACCGATTCACAGCGTACCCAGAATCCTGAAATCAGTGTGGTGTGGCAGGCCCATATGGCCTGTCTGAGAGAAGCTATTTGCAACACCCAAGTCTTGCATACCATTCCTTATCTTAAAGGAAACTTTAAGAGTTTCTGCTGGTTTTGGCTGGGGTAGAGTTAATTTTCTCCATAGAAGCTGGTGTGGAGCTGTGTTTTGGGTTTGTGCTGAACACAGAGCAGATAATATAGAGATGTTTTTGTTGTTGCTGAGTGGGGCTTGCACAGAGCCAAGGCCTTTTCTGCTTTTCATGTTGCCATGCAGTTTACTTCACAAATCTACATGTATGCCTGTTCATCTGCCTATTTTTTAGTGTGCTCATAATGCCCACTACAGATGGTATTTTGTTCCCATGGATGGCTTGATGGTTCCATCAAAATTTTTGACAGAAGCCAGCCTGGAGGTTGTCTAGCCAACCACTCAGCCCACACACTGAGAGATAAGTCCACCAAATGGGTCCCTTTGCTGTCTGGGTTTTTCAAATTCCCAGCAAAACATCTGAAATAAAATAGAGTGAAACCTTCCTGCCAACTGCATTAGGTAGCCAAAGGATCGCTCCATTAAGGTAAGGTTCTGGCCTGAGCATGGATCATTCCGGCTTATGCTGAGCCTTCCAGAAGAACAGGAGAAGATACACAGCTTAAGTGTCTGTAGATATCTCTTTTACTACTATAGCTCCCCTCCAGGTCATTATTTTATGTAATCATATAGTTTTAGTGAGTCTGGAGCTATTAGGATATAGAGGTCATCATTACAGATTTTCTATGGAAAACAATACAGATTTTTTTTTTAATTATTTTTGAAGGCAAAATTGATAAAATGTATTTTCTATTTAATTCAAAGGAGCAATTCTATAGGGATGAGGTTAAAAGAGGCTAAGGCATCCTAAGATATTTAAACTTGACATTTATTAGAGCATAAAAGCACAGTTTTATTGGTTCACTGCAGAATTTACAGTTACAGTTAAGAATACTAGCTTACAGTATATTTCAAAGAATTCTATTTTCTGTAACATACTAGCTACCCTAGCTGGTAAAAAGTTTTTCTGATATATGTACATTACTTTATTGACTTGCACTTTGCTCCATGATAGATTTATTCCTTTAAGTGACACCAAAAGTAATAAATACAAGACTTCAGATGAAAAACACTTTTATTGGCACACTGGAGAGAGAAAGTAAAAGCAGCGTATAAAAGCTTGGCACAAGCAGTCTGCATTTGTGAAATGAGGCCAAATTAATGAGGAAAACCAGTTAAAGTGGAGCTTCAGCATGCTGTTCATTTTCCAATAGTTAAAAAAAAAGAAAGACTGAAGGCCTGGTTGTGAATTTTTCGCTGAAGTGCAAGCAGTAGTATATTTTATTGCCTTATGGAAAATGGAGGGGTTTTCCCGATTCCAAAAATATCCCACTGCGCTCCTTGCCACAGTTCCTTATTACTGTGGGTACTGCTCAGAAGTGTGCTATGGAGATACAATTCACTGAGAGAGTTCATCATGCTGCGTAGGAGGGCTGGGAAAAAATGCAACACATTTCTGCTGCAGTTAGGTTAGTTCAGGTTACTAGCACAGAGTAACCTAACTGCAACAGATGTCTGGTCTTGTGTGCATAGCCAGAAGCTCAAGAGATGTCTTGCCCTGAGGAGGTGCCAGTTCTTTTCACATCCCATAAGAAATGCACTCACAATGCAGATAACTATTCATTAGTAGCCCAAAAAAGGTGATAGCAGTTATAAAATCTAATTTCTGATGCTGGGAACCCCGAGGTGATGCCATATGAGACAGATCTATGGTCAAGGCACAGCTCACTGCGCAGAACCCAGCCACAGTGAGGTTCTCCAGATCAAAGATCCCTGGAATTCTGACAGAGCCTTGGTCAAAATACAGATTTCTCAACCAATGACAGCAGTCAGGACTGGAATATGCCCTTAGCTTTGGAAAGTCCCTTGGACATGCACTTCAATATTCTCATTAATAAGGCTGCAGCTCCCGAACAGGTGCATACAATATTTCAGTGGAACAAGACAATATACTATACATTTACTCAAGATTGATGCACTTTGACTGTAGGTACATCTACAAACTGTAACTGAGTGTACAGATATTGACTAAATAGCAGTCACATGACATCCATGATACAGAGGCATTCACCTCAAGTAACCATTATGGGTATCACAGAGTCCTATGATATCCTTCCAGGCTAAACAGTGCAAGGGCAGTTTGAGCTTTCTTCCTGAGATCTGAAATAAAGGAAAGCTACTCTTGTGCATAGACAAGAAGATTGGAAGGTTTTTTTGGAAAATTGAATTGCCAATTAATAAAAATATAAAAATAAATTATTGCTCTCTCCATACGTTACACACTGTGCTTATTTAACTCCTGCCTTCCCTCACTGTTTAAGAAGTTTGCTGTGCAAGCCCCCTGGAGTCAGTAGAGGAGGCCCATGGTAGAGATCCACCTGCAGCCCACGAGGACCCCTCGCTGGAGCAGGTTGATGCACAAAAGGGGCTGTGACTCCTCGGGAAGCCCACGCTGGAGCAGGTGTGTTGGCAGGACTTGTGACCCCAGGGGAGACCCACGCTGGAGAACTGGAGCCCATGGGAAGGACTTTAGCTGGAGAAGTTCATGCAGGACTGTCTGCCCTGGGAGGGACTCAGCACTGGAGCAGGGAAAGAGTGTGAGGAATCCTCCCCCTGTGGAGGAAGCAGCAGCAGAGACAACTGATGAACTGACCCCAAGCCCCATTCCCCATCCTCCTATGCCACTGTGGGGGAGGAGGTAGAGAAAATCAGGAGTGAGGTTGAGTCTGTGAAGAATGCAGGGGGTGGGAGGAAGGTGCTTTTTTAAGATTTGTTTATATTTATACCCTACTCTGCTTTGATTGGTAACAAATTACATTGACTTCCCCAAGTCGAGTCTGTTTTGCCCATGACATTAATTGGTGGATGATCTCTCCTTTCCTTTATCTAGACCCAAAAATTTATTCTGTCTTTATTCTCTCTCCTGTGCAGTTGATGAAGGGAGTAATAGAATGGCTTTGGTGGGTAGCTGGCAGCCAGCCAAGGCCAAACCACTACAGAACCAGCCAGTGGAAGGTTTCAGATGGAAAAACAGCTTTTGGCAAGGCAATATGCCCTGGCCAAAATGGATAAACAAACAACTTCTAGAGGCCAATATAGATTCACATTCCTGGTGTGCAGCTCTCTGCACTTTCACTTCTGTTCTGCTGGTCATTCATCTTCCAGCAGCCAGGCATGTGACACTGGCGTGATGGTCAAGAAGGAAGAGAAGATCTTCTGTGACAATAATCCTTTGGAATCAAATTCATATGGTCCTGGTGTTTAACAGAATAATAAAAATAAGTATATTCAAAAGCTATATCCTTTCTTTAAGGAGATCAAACCAGATCAATTCAGTAACAGCACATAAATCTCTCATCCCTTTTAATATTTACTAGCAAAGCCAGTACTTCCTGCAGTTCTTTATCCTGGCTTTAATGCTGAGGGACTTTTGTTAATTTGAGACTTCTGTGACCACCCAGAAGGGTGCCATCTTGGGTCACCTGAAACAGAGGTGTTTGCAGTGATGTTTCACTATGAAAATTTGGCTGCAAATTTAGTTCCACCCCCTGCCATGGACAGGGACACCTTCCTAGACCAGGTTGCTCAGAGCACTGTCACACCTTGAACACTTCTAGGGATCACAGCAAAGACTTTATTTTCTAATATCCACTTACTGTAACCTTAAGTAAATAACCTTTTCAGATGGGAATGCATTGATCAGGGAACCTTTTCAGTTTTAACACTTCTGAGCACACCTGTATTTCCATTATTCTTAAGTGATTTTCCTCCCACTAATATGTCATTACCTGTGGTCTATCCAAACGTAAGTTCATAATTGGACATGTAATGCTGACTGCTATATATAGTTGTGGGCATAGGACCTGCTGGAGTGTCGTAGCCAGAGTCAGCAGTTAACATATCTGCAATGAGGAAGGCAGGAATTTATGTTTATGGAATTGGAATTAAGCTTTGCAGGTGCCAACCCATAGAAGTTCACTGAAACTTCATGGCCAACAGCCACGGAAATTAAATATCTGCTGAATAGGATGTTAAATTAGCAGGGCTGCTGAAGCAGGCTTGCTGATACAACGTTGTCATATTTTAGTGTCAGAAATGTTTTGTGCATGTTTCTCACAAAAAAAAAAAAGATGAATTTCACATGACAGATCTCTTGTTTAGAGAGAGCAGGGCGATTAAGCTGTTAATACAGTTTTCCATTATTCCTATAGAAGTATTCAAAGAATATTTCTTTAAATACAGCTCGACGTTGTGTGGCAAAGGTTGAGGCACCTGTGCAGCAGTGAATGAAGGCTATCTAAATATGAATGACTAATTATCAGGGAACAGGAAAACACTAGTTTTCTTTCATGACTGAGATGGCTTCATCCTATTCAGAATAATCTGTTGGGAAAATAATTAGCATAAAGAAGATGGAGTTTTGATAAATAACTTTGATGTTCATAATTATAGTAATTTTTGTATAATTTCTTTCATTTATGCTCATGTTTTATTTCAGTTTTTTTCTTTCAGTCATAAAAGCTGATATTAAATTTTAAAGCAAACCTATCTCACTGTAGACAGACTCCTTAGGAAAAACTCTTATCTTTGTATGATAACAGTGGACTTAACATGAATTTGCTGTTGGGATTTCTTTCCATTTCTCTGAGTTTGTCTTCCCTACTATAATAAATCACACAGATTAATGTGTCAGGAAGGATGTAGAATTATTAAATTTTACAAGACATTAAAAGAAAACTTTTTCACTTTGTATTTGTATTTGTAAATATTTAATATTTTTAACTTTATTCTAGACAAAATTTCAACCTCTGAAGTGTTGAGCAGAGTGGAAATATTTGGATCATAGTGCCATCTCATCAATTTCCTAACTTAGCTCCAGATTCTGAAGGAGTTGTGACTGTCAGAGGGCTCTGAAGGCTGTCAGCTTGAACTGTGCTTGTTCTTGTGCTTAGTGGTATAAAAAGATTCTTATTCTGTCCTAGTTTTCTTTAAAGCTCTATAATACATCTCAGTGTCCTGAGAAATATAATTTCTTACACAACATTTCTTTACACAAAAATGAAAAAATAAATCACTTTAGACATTAGTAATGCTTTTCAGATCTATTTAAAGATGGCTCTATAGAATAATTGCTACATCTCCCCTCTCATTTGCTTTCTAAGGAATTAACTACAGGGTACTCCTAGTAGCTAACTTGCTGTTAAATTGCTCATATTGTTCTTCTTGTTATTTCTCTTCTTTTTCATTTATTCCAGTGTTTGTTTGCACGTGTTTTTTAGTAGGAATGCTTGAAATTTGGGGTGCTCACTCTTTGAAACCTTGCTTAAAAACACCATGTTGTTTTGAAGGACACTTTAATGCTTTTTCTCCACAAATTCTATTATTTCAAAACGTTTATCAGCTTTTTCATAACATGTGTAATTAAATCCTCCCCTGTCTACTCACAATTCAGGGATTAGAGGGATGCCTGCTTATGGCCAGCTATGCTACAAGAAGAAGATGCATGAAATGCAGGATGAATTGTTAAAGGATGATTGTTGCATGTGTCCCATCGAAATCCAGGGAGATGTTAGTGCAATAAAATTGTTGTTGTGCAGCTGTGGACAGCAGTGGGTGAAGATGAAATCAGGGATAACTTGACCAGCACAAGTCCGTGGAATCATCCAAAGGTGATGACAGAACTGGTCAAGATCCTTGCAAAGCCACTGTCACGGATTAAGAAAAAAAAATCTACTTTGCTCCTTGAAGCCAGATTCCTTAACCCCATACAGTTTGCCTTCCAGAAACACACACACATTTTCCTGCACATCAGCGTAGAAGGAACTGCTGCTAATCACCATCACCAGAAGCCTGTGGTAAAAATTTATATAATTCAAATAATATCAATGTCCTTAATAATCAAACACATTCTATTTTTATTTTTATTTTTATATTTTTATTTTTATTTTTATTTTTATTTTTATTTTTATTTTATTTTTTATTTTTTATTTTTGTTTTATTTTTTATTTTCTTTTTTAATTTTTTTTTATTTTTCTTTTCATTCCATTTAAGTCCAGTTGCTCCAGTTGCTACTACCCACTTTTTCTTCCCAATTTGCTGACTTCTCAGTAATTTTTTGGGTCCTCTTAAATAGAAATATTCCTCAATTTCTATAAAAAATGCAGTTTTAACTGTTGCTTGAGGTGTGCTTGCTCAGAATAATTTTCCTGAACATTGAGTTCCAGTTTGGTATTTTTGATGTGTTTGAGACCTCTGTACAGGAATGCTTTGATAGCACAGCTGCTTCCTAGTAGTTCCAGATTCTGGACCATGGGGATAAAGTGAAAAGTCTGGAGAATATAATCAGGAAAGTGGCTTTTACTTCAGGGTCTGTTTAGCAAGAAGTAATAGGAGGGGTCCACACATGTTTTCCTGAAAATTATTTCCCAGTTTTATTTGTGTTTGTGAGAGGATGAAATAGCAAAATAAAGCAGATTTTATCTGAATACAATTTGAGCAATTGCAGCTGACAATTCAATATTTTTTGTTAAGAAAATTATTAAGAAATCATGAGCCACACTGTTGTGTAATTCAAAATGATGAAGTTATTTATTTGACACCAGTGCAAAAGAAATGCCATGAAAGGAGTGAAGATTAAAAATTCTGCTTGTTTTCATCAGCTGCGATGAAGAATGTAAATGTACGATAAAATGACCTGAGGGCAAAGTAAAGGCACATTCAAAGCATCCAATTAGTGAGGCTGGCAATGGTATTAAAGAAATAATGATGAGACAAAATGTTTGAAATGTTGGCTAAGTGGTAGCAATGAGATAATTAGAAATGCTGTGGCGAAGCGATTCAAGCCTTACCAAAAGCTGTTTTATCAGTGATGAGAATCTGTTTTATTGCCATCCTCAAGGTAATGTCATCCACTGCCTTCAGCAACAGCATCAATTGCCACACATCTGGGACCGGTGTGCAAGCACACAGGGCTGTGCTTGGCAGGAAATCCACAGGCAGAGAAGGGGCCTGTCCTGTCTCTGTTCATTCCATTTGTCAGATTCTTTGCCCTTTCTCAGTATCCTAGCACTTCATTCTCTACATAATTCCTACTTCTTCCCTTATCTCCAGATCCATGTGTCCATTTTTTGTCTTCTCTCTGCATATAAATCTACAATTCACCTAGGACTCTTACACAAACACTACTTTAACACCTCATTTATCCATTGTCTCAATTCTCATATTTTAACATTTCTCCATCAAAATTACCTCTGTCATTCAATTCCTTCTCCTCATCTGCATCCTGCCATGATGCTTGTCTTCAGCAGTAACGTCTCAACATTTAAAATAAAAGCATTATAGTCCTTTGACCCACATTGTTCAATTTTATTAGTGCTTTGATTTTTGAGCATGTTTGTAATACATGCCTTTTTAATGGTATTTTGTATGTAATTTCTCTTAAATTATTTTAATATCTCAAGATGCCCACGGCCTTCTATGTGAAAGAAAAATGAAGAAATAAGAAACTTAAATAATGTAACTAGTTGTGGGTATTTGACCCCAGCTAGACATAGGGTGCCCACCAAGGCCACTCTTCCTCTCCCCTTTTCAGCTGGACAGAGCAGAGAAAATACAGCAAAAGGCTCGTGGGTCAAGCTAAGGACAGGGAGTGTCACTCACCAGTTAGCAACAGGGACAAAACAGACTTGACTTGGGGAGATTAGTTTCATTTTTTGTCAGTCAAATCATAGTAGGACATTAAGGAGTAAACTCAGCTCTTAAAAACACCTTGCAAGCAGCCCTCCACACTTCCTAGGCTTAATTTTTTCCTGATTCTTTACCTCTTCCCCCTGCACAGCACAGGGGGATGGGGAATGGGGGCTGTGGTCAGTTCATCACACGTCTCTGATGTTCCTTCAAATATTTTAGAGACAGGTAGGAAAAAATGATATGCAAATTGCACAATTAAAAAAACCCCAACAAACAACAGCAACAAAAACCCAACCAACCAAACAGACGAACAAAATCACCTAACCTATGCAACAAAGCAGAGACTGCAGTATTTCACATCTCAATTTATCCTTCGGATATTATTTGTTGGTACAAAACTCCAGCATATGATTCTGGAACAGATGTTTCTGGAATAAAGAGAGTGAGTTTAAAGCAAAGCACCAATGCAGACATGAACCTGCATAGATAGCAGAGACACTGTCCTTGAGGAGGAGGTTCTGAGGGGATTACCAATCATGAATATTCTGCAATTATCCATGCTGAATTTTTGATGTATTAAACCTCTGCACAATGTAACCAAAGCTTTAGTCTTACAGTGAGCCATTATTTGTTCAGATAGAAAAAGATAAGAGATTATTCTGCCATGAGTATGAATGAAGATAATTCGTCATGCTAAAACATCATTGATGCTGGATCCTTGACATATCTGCTCCAAAAAAAAGTCGGTTTGAATTATCAAAAAACCCTGCTGTATCAGATCATTATGATAAAACTGAGAGAACTCTTCCCTTAAAAGCAGCAATATTTTTCAGTCTAAACAGCCTCCAAAAAGCCACTCCATTTTGCTGTGTTTATGTTAGATTACTGTCATAGCCTGAATGCCATGCCTGCTTGGTTATTTGTGCTGGTGGATGTCTTTCTTCCTTCGTGAGTGTCCTTTCTCTGAGAGAACCTCAGAATGCTTATATTTGAAACTTAGGGATGCTCATTTAGGTAAATCCCCTTTCTGTTATTCTATGTGTACATTCTATTTGTCTCAAACCTTTGGGACAAGAGTAAGATATCTATTCATGTTGTACCAGGAGTCAAATTCATATTGCTCTAACTTGAACATTCCACAAATGACATCAGCCAGGCAAAACTTGTGGTGGGAACTCCAAACTTGTATTATATACACTTTGCCTCAGAAAATCTGTTCAGACACTATTGCAGTGACTTGTCCCCAAACAGAAACAGCAGAGGCACTCAGGGGTTCATTTCAGATTAGAATTTGACTCTACAGAGAATCATAACTATCATTCAAAGAAATCCTGAATACCATGTTGTCAGACTAAATGATCAAACCAAAACTCATGATTTATTGTTTGCCTCTATTCCCTGCTACAAAACAAGGAATCTATTGATTTTTTCGAAGCCGATTTTTATTGTGGTGCGAGGCATCGCAACTGCTATTAACTATAATATTGTATGGGCAGTGAAATAGTCAGTGCTATTAGTTAATGTGCAAGCAAATATCGACCAGCAATTTTGAACAATAAATATAATGATACGAGACATGAGTGTTTGTTCAGCATTTATTCTGACAATCCAACAACTGAAGAAAATCTCAGAGTTAGAATCTAGCTACCATTAAAAATTATGCAGTGATTTCTATACATCTAGGTTTGGAAAAACTGGCTGTGATCCAAAGGTCTGATTGCTTTAGAGGAAAATCAATGGTATATAAATAGATATTGAATTGTCCTAGACTAAGCAAAGCAGCTCAAATATTTAAACAAAAAGAAGGGTTTTAATTCAAAGAACAAAGAATAGTTTGCTACTATTTGTATGTTTGTATCAGTGGGGTTATTTTTGTTTTGTTAGGAAAAAGTAGTGGGATGCTGAGTAGCCAGCACATCTAACAGTATAGCTACCAGGAACCTCGTGACAGGAGGAGAAATATTTTAATTTTTGCGTGTGAGAGCATTTCTACAGCAATGTCTCTGCCATGCCTCAGTGCAGCACTGTGGCACAGAGCCTCTCCTGGTGCCCCTTGGCTTCCATAGAGCTGCATTCCCTTGTCTTGGGAAGGCTGCACCTCCCATGCTGCTCCCCACTGATGTCACAAAGACAAATGCAGTTTGTTACCCAATAAATACAATTTTGTTCCTGCTACTGAAAAGCCACAGGGCCTGGGCTGAGCTAACTTTAACAGGTGGCTCATGGTCAAGTCAATGGGAATGGCTCCCAAGGAAAAAATGACGTTTAAATTTACAGTATGGAAAAGAAATTAATATTTCACATTATCGAAATAGGTGGTGAATCTTTAATACTAGAGGAATTGTTAATTTGGTGCAAGCATAAGTAATGCCCCTTTTCAGATTTGAATACTGGAATTTGAGAGATTGTTTCTGGAGACCTGCAGTAAAGTGAGAAATATTTGCAATCTGTTTTGTGTAGGGCAGGATGTGATGAAAAGAAGCAGAAGAGTAGCTGACCTCTTTATTGAAAACCAAATGATTTTTCTGCTAACATTAGCCTATACCACTAAAAGATGAAAGATTTATTATTGAATTACTAGGAAACACAAAGAATACAATTAAGATCTGAATCTGTGGCTGCATGTTTTTAATTCTTCATCACAGGCAGGTCTTTCATAAATCACTCATCTTTTATGAAATACATTATGAGAATACACATAATGTTCATTTTCTCAAAAAAAGGAATTAGAAGGAAGTCAATTATTTCAACAGACTATATTATTTTAAAAACTGTTTTCCATCAGTTTTGTCAGTTTGTCAGTACAGAATAGTCATACTGAGTGTAGCTGCCCTTCATTTTTTTTTAAATTAAGAATATTGCATTGTCACCCAGGAAGTGTCTTACACTTGTCAGTGCTGGGAGAAGATGTCCCAGGGATGTCTGGACTGCTCTGGGCCTGAGAGGGGCTGAACTGGGTTCACAGTTCAGCTGAGGGAAGAAGCTGAGGAATGAAGTGGAATGAGACACCAGATTGAGGACTCCACCACAGGCAAGGGGTCAAAACAAGGAAGGTGGTTTTTTATATGTAATGACTTTGACTGTATTAATAAGGCTTTTTATGCATTAAATAATTTGGATTATTTGACGGTGAAAATGCTAATTGGACAAGCAATAAATGGCATACTGCCTTTTCCCATAACAGTACTTGGAGTATAAGAGTATTTACCACAGTGTCTTACTTTAGAGACAAATTTAGGAGAAGACACTCTGGAATGAGTTGTCTCCTCTAAAAGGATTCCCACAATCCCTTTCTAACCAATACGAAATGAATACTAGTGGAAGAAAGTGAAATAATAAAAAAAGAAAACCAACAGTGTATTAACAAACACAATGCCCACAAGGCACAGCAAAAAAAACCAAAAGTAAATAAATGCTATATATTAAACTGTCCCACTACACACATAGTTTGGGTTTGGAATAAAAATCCAAAATTCCAGAGGAAAAATACTGGCTCATGCCACATGGTGGAGGATGGCAAGGCTTCTCCTTCAGGATGAAACCAAAGAGGAGCTTCACATACCAGTTCGGGCAA
Source organism: Picathartes gymnocephalus (assembly GCA_013390045.1). Lineage (NCBI taxonomy): Eukaryota > Metazoa > Chordata > Aves > Passeriformes > Picathartidae > Picathartes > Picathartes gymnocephalus. The sequence continues at coordinate 170,305 of WEKY01012822.1, read as the reverse complement.
ACAGATAAAAACCCAGTGACTCTCTGGCATTGACCTCCTCTCGCCCAGCAGATGAAGCAGGTGGGCTTGGTCTGCT
>WEKY01012822.1:147347-169677 GCA_013390045.1 Picathartes gymnocephalus | reverse complement strand
GCTCTCTGTCCCGGGCTCGGTGCGCTCTCTGTCCCGGGCTCGGTGTGCTCTCTGTCCCGGGCTTGGAGTGCTCTCTGTCCCGGGCTCGGCTTTCCCGAGGTTTGGGGCCGAGATGGAGCAGCCCCTCTTTCCTTCTGGTCCTGACTGAGCCCTCTCCCACAGGTCCCGTTTTCTCTGGTCTTGAACTAAACAAGCTGTCCAGTTCACCTGGAAAAATTGCCAAAGGATTGCTGCTGCAGCTTCTCCAAGGCCAGGGAAAGGAAAATCTTTTCTTGCTAGGCTAACAAAACCAAGCTATCCCAGCAAAACCCAGACCGCACCGCACCCCGGACACCTGGGGAGTGAGGCTTTGGAAAAACCTGCCAACGAGCCCAAGGCTCCCCCTTCCCCCAGATCCACCTCAAAGATACAGCAACCCTTTTCGGGCATAAAGCAGAGGATTAGGGAATACACTATCGTCATGAATCACCTCAAGACACACAGAAAATGCATCTATGTTAGATTTTAATTACTATAACTCAAAATTAATTTGTTAAAAAAATTGCACCAGGAAATGTACAACTTATTAACTTTTCCCCTTGTATGTTGAATAGGTAAAGCAATCTTGTTCCTCAGTTAATGTGTGCATTAAGGACTCTTCAGACATAATTTGCTGCCTGTTATTGTTTCATGTGAAGAGTAACAAGCCATATTTCTGTTCAACATCTCAAATACCTGACTTTCTCACTGACTCCAGGGCAATATCCTTGTTAAATGCTTGAGAAACAGGAAAACTTCTGCATAACTTACCATCCAAGGCACAGAAACAGTGACTTAACAGTGGTTTGTAGCAGAGTGGGGAAATAAACCTTGGCACTGCAAGGCTCAGGGTTCAGGTACCTACTGCCACTAACAGCAAAGCTCATCTGTAATGTTACTCATTTCCAACAATATGAGTGACCATAACACTGACTAGGACATATGGAGAGGCACAGACAGCTAAAGGATCTTGCTTTCTGATTGCTGGTTGCTCAGGGGAGCTCACAGTTTGGAATTACATCTGGTCACTTACAAACTCAGGATCTGGACCTCAGATGTGATGGTTCATTGTCCAAAGATTCATCTCCCTCTGGGCAGCAGGCTTTTGTGCACTGACCAGGAGTAGGTTCTGTAGTTAATGCTTTATAGAGCTCCAAAAAAGTATCCTGCATGCACAGAAGTGTTAAATCATTGTTGATAAGAGATCACAATATCTTCACTGTGACAAGATCTGTGGTGGTTGTGCAAGACTTCACAGCTGACAGAGTCCAACTCCACAGCTCCCATGGCCACTCTTTATCTGGTTTTCACCATATCTCTCTCCCAAAGGCACAGAGAGAGAGGCACAGAGTAGGTGTTTTCCTCCTCTTCCCCCTCACAGTGAGAGGTGCCCTGCCCGGGAAGAGAGGACATTCCACAGGAATCGCTGTCTCTTTAGCACCACCAAAGACTCTAGAGAAACATCTGCAAGGTAAAGGGTATCAAAGGTGATTTTTTTACAGGACTCACATGCAGAGGTGAAGACGGTACACTAGCAGAAAGTATTTGCTAATAAATTACTACTTCTCTTTCGGCTTGAAAGCTTTTAAGAGTAACAGATGGCAGTACTATCAACATAATGTAAGATAAGGGATGCTGGCTCGTACTGGAATACTACTGACCTGCTCGATAATGTTTATTCACTTGGAGATTTTTTTTCATTTTTAATAACTTGATTCACTTTATCAGACAAGAGTTACTTCCAAGGAGGCACCGTGCTTGTCTGGAAATCATCTGAAAACTCCTCAAATATTGTAAAGGTCAAATTAAATGGCTGGCCTTACTTCCAGAGTGATATACTTCAAACTGTAAGAACCCTTCACAGCTGAAGCAGTTATGAACCTTTTCTTACAGAGGGAGTGGATTTCTGATAAAGAATTATTGGGATAGTTTTCTAAAATCAGGTGAAAGCAAGCTGGCAGGGTTGGGAAAATCCTATCAGCTGCAGACATAGATTTACTTATTTTGCCTGTCTTGGTTTCAGTACTTATCACTCAAGCAGCCACAGACAAAATCCAGTCATCCAAATTTTGGAAGATTTCAGTATTCACTGGATATGGAAGCCACCATTTTTAAAAACAAGAATTACTACTGTGTATTTGAAACAGTGGATCACATGGACTAGTACTAACTAGATGTAAAACATTAGACTGAAGGCACAGTCCTACTTGACCTCTAGTTAATACACATTGCCAAAATTTTGTCTGAATTGTAAAGTTTAGGTTTTCTAATTAACCTATCTTGTACATAGTGATTGATGGAACACTGTAAGATCTTTAAATTTTGACAAGCAAATCAAATATCTTTGCTACAGAATCCAATCCAGAATCTAAACCTATTAGCTTTTTAGGATATCTCGCCAGTAGGAAATTATTTAATCTATTTATTTTAATTCTTCTGCCTGTAGGACATCTCTCTATGTCTTGGAAATAACATTTGACAAGGACTTCAAGATTATATTGTTAAGATTATAATAATAATTAGATCCATTTGCAGCATTTCCTAGTCATATTATAATACAACGGTACTGTGGAAAGAACTATTCAGTGTTTGGAAGAAAGAGTCTGATTGTAGTCTTGTGGACAGTGCAGATTCTCAGGTGGTGCAAACATTGCTTCCAATAGCTAAATATCTTGTCTTCTATGCTTTAAATATACTTTGTTCACAAGTTTGTTTCAGAAGCATTATGATGGTAATTCTTGCCCTGGAAATTATCAGTTTTTCTATTTTCATGTTTTCTTTTCTCAATTCCATTTTCATTTAAATTAAAATGAAGGAGGTTTTTTTCACATCAGCTTGGTGATTTGATAAATTATGCTTAGTTAGCATCAACTGTAAAGACAAGAGGAGAGGCCTTTTTAATTCTATGTTGTCCCAGGAGAAATGGTATAGATCTTTCATAAGTAGTGATGGTTTTTAATTTCTTAGGTAAAGTAATAGGTGTTAGACATTATTTCCAGTTATTTCTGTATATATTGATGTGGACATTGTGTTAAATGTCCTGTCTGAGACCTGACTGGTGGGTTTTGCTTTGTATTTATACACACAAATTGAACTCTCCCCCAAGAAGTAGTAATTCCAATCGCTGAACTTTGGTTCCATGTGTTCCAACTAAACTCACTGTCAAACTTCTCTCCCTCTAGACCTTTTCCATTCATAACTTTTCTGTTGACAGAGACATTATTAGCTGTTAGTCTCCTGTGCAAATATCGTGTTTCTTGTCTCTCAGTTCATAGGCCTTTCCAGCTTTTACTCTGCTTACAATTCCACTTAGGTATTTTGTGTTGCACGTACACCTGTTCCCTATATCCCTTCCTTCCTGAAGATCATTTACGTCTTTTTTCATTCTTTCTAAAGAGCCACCTGTTCTCCAAGGTAACGGGGTGGCTGTTTTTCTCCAGTCCTCCATTCTGCACTGATTTGCTCATTTGCTTCACAGAACCCGAATTTCTCTGGCACATTCATTCCCCTCCTCAGTCACACTGATCTGCTCTTTGCTCCATCAGGTGAGTCTTTTCTCCTCTATACAGGGAAAATCTTTAGTCATGAGCAATATTTGACCTAACATCAGAAGTCTTAATGACCTTTTTTTGTTTCCACAGGTGGTATTAAATGAATCCTAATCCCACAGTAGGTTTTTACAGTATCATGCTTCCAAAATGGTGAACTGAGCATACCTAACGAACGAGTCATGATATTGACTCACAAAGCAGTATGTGACATGACAGCCATAACAGTGTATTAATACTTAAGAATTGTGTATACTGCAGAAAATACAATTTCTTAAATGCAGGAGGTAAGGTTTGCTTCTGCATATTTGCCATAGATGGAATAATTGACATGATTTTTGCACTAGCCAAGGTCTGAGCCTGGGAAGATGTGCTGAAGCCACAAAGCAGCACTGTGCCTGCTCAGTGGGATGGTATAATTCTGTCTTGTACAGCATAAATCCTGTTTGGAAGGGGTGATTTTGACTCTGAAGTGGATTTCCACATGAACAGCAGAAAGTTTCAAACAGGGTTGGTGTTCTTTTCACATACTGAAGCTCTGCAGTAAACTACAGAGGGTAATGTCACTGTCAAGAGCAGGTTGCAAGAATATATTATAAATGAAAGTGTTAGCTGGATTTGGCATAGTATCCTTTATTCTCTCCAATGGAATAGTAATTACTTCATCCAGAACTGTGTAAGATATCAGTATTTGAAGACTGAGTAGATGTTTGCTGCTCTTTTTGGCAGCATTTTGTGCAGAAATGGGGCCATTTCTGGAGCACTCTCACATGCAGCACCATCAGCCTCCCTGAGGATCAGACACAAACCAAGATGTTAAGGTTGCTAAGGCATACTTTCAAGCTGCTGGAATATTCTGGATAGCTTAACATGCCAAAGTAAACAACATCTGTAACAAAAATGTAATGAACTCTAACTGGCCCCAAAGGACTTTTAAGTGCTTTTAATTGTTCAGGCAGTTTCTTTCAACTGTTGGCTTCTGAAACACATTGTTTGCTGCTCCAAATAAGGAGTGGCCTCAGTTAATGACAAACACTTTTCATTGACTAGGTTATCTTGAGATAATCATCCTGGTTCTTTGACCTCTTACCTGAAAGACAATTTCTGACACTGTACTGAATCCATTTATCACTTAGTGCTTGCAAAATTTTAGTTATAGGACAAAGTCTGTAAATTTAAGCAAGCTGTAGGTCAAATCTGAGTTCCTCATCCTCAGCTGATGGAAAAATTGATGGATTGTTAGTGTCTTTTTTTTGTGTTTTACTCTTTTTGTTTTTTGTTGGGTTTTAGGGGTTTTTTTGCCTGTGTGATTTGCAAGCTGTAAAAATCATCACCATTGCAGTTTATACACTTGCTGTGCAATTTTGTGACTTGGTCACTTCAGAAGTTGACTGTCAATGCTCTTTGGTGCCTGGTCTTTATGAAGTAGAAGGCAGGTCACTTTGCTAATTATTAGGGATAAGCAAGCCAAGCCAGATAGACAATATGCAATACAGTATTAATAATAAAATTTATAAAAATAATCATAATAAATGATGTAAATTTGAGCAAGTTTTCTAGTATTAAAAAGCCTTTCAAAAGAGTGTATTGCAGTAACCCGTGGTGTAAGACCAGAACTCTTTCCTGATTGTGTTTTTCTCTCATTTAATCCCCGGCAGTCCATGGGAAGGATGCTGCCTGGAGTGACTACTAACCTGACCCATTTTTATACACATTTCTCAGTTTGCAGCTTGCCTGTAACACCCCTAAGACTTCTAATATGTCTTTTGTCTTCTTTCCACAGGGAAAAACCAGGAAATGTCATCCATCCACCCTTACGGATGCAAGAGTAGGGTAGTTGGATTCACAGGGCAAGATGATGATGTGTGTTTTGAGTCTTTTGAGATACTTGTCATGTTGAAATACACTCAGCAAAATGCCTCACAATGAACAAGAGAAAAGGCAAGTTGTTGTCTTTGGACAGCAGATATGACTTGGATGAGGAACCTTTGAATTGTGTTCCCTGTCTCCCTTTTAGCCCTTACATTGGCTGGGTTGGTGGGTGAGCAGTTAAGAGCAGTCCAAAACAGACACTGTGGTGCCATTTTCCACCATTTCCAGCTATTCCTAAATAGTTTCCTAGAACTGCCTGAGCAGAGATCAATAGAGCTTCTTTAAATGTAAGCACAGATTTCTATTGATATTTCTGTCTAGGAAATTGCAGAGAAAAGCAAAGGAAGCTTTAGCAATCAGGGGGCCTAAAAACCAAAAGGTATTGGAAATAGAGAAGTGACAGCATAGTTTAGTTTGTTGGGTTTTTTCTTCCCAGTTAATGAAAGGACGAGGGGAACTGTGCATTGGAAGACATCCAGAAGAAGGATGTTTGATGTCTTCTGTAGGGCAGGTGTGTGATGGAGCCAGACACTCTGGTTCCTGGATCATGCAGCCTGGGAGCACTGTGCTTGTCCTTCCCATGACTACCCACCTAGCATTCCTTTCTAACAGAAACCTGAGTAGTGAGGTCTCCTTGCACTATAAATGACACTGCAGCTTGCAAACACTTTTCCAGTTGCAGGGATCCAGGCAGTGTCACTGTTCCTCCACTGTTCTTCGACCTATGAATGCACTGTAAGAAGTCTTCACAAGCGTTTGGGTCAAAAAACATGGTCAGGGCATTTGTGTCCCATGTAGCATAAAAGACCAAGGTCCACTTCCTGGGAATATGAAATATTTTCACTGAATGTCATTCCTATTACTGTATCCATAAAACCTTTGATGGTGGCAGATATCTTAGATATTACCCCTTTATAATTATAAGTAAGTATGCAATAATCTTTTGGTCTGTTGTGATCCCTACCATGCTTGTAGAAGGGCACAGGAGTGCCACAGGAGTGGGATAAATGGCACCTTGTGGCTCTACCTGCACTTCACATCCCTTCTTTCCTACAGATGTAAGGAGCTCAGCTTGAGTGCCCAAGCCATTCTTTTCAGTTTGGCAAACTGCAAAGTGAATGAACATGTCAGCTAAAGCCTTGGTCATCTCTATGTCAAAGAGAAGTGTTGAAGTTTGTAATTTAAAATCTATCTCCTTCCTTCACACAATGTGGTTGAACGCTGTGAGACAAGAGACAGGAAGTTTTGTCTGTGCTTGACTTTGGGAGACCTTTTCCACTGAAGAGATTTATTACAAAATTTAAAAAAAACCCCTATATCTCAAAGCCTGGTTAACGTGTTAACTATGATTATTACTGAACCCGGTTAACAGCATTGTTAACGTCACCTGGTAACAACACTGCTATTCTAACAGCATTGTTATTTTAACAATGCTGTTTATAAGAGAGGAAGCTGTTCTGGAGGGGGACAGGGAAACAAACAGAAGTTTCATACAAGGGAAATAAGGACTTTCCACCAGAGATTGTGTGGTTTTTGTGAAAAGAAGTGGCTGTCTGAGAATTTGGAAGGACTATAATCACTGTCCTTTTATTGCACAGTATCAAGGAATATTTCAGATGTCCCAGGACTTGTATCTCCTGTAAGAGGGATACAGGAGATTGTATCTTCCATTAATTGCATCTAGTAAGGAAGCAATCAGTAAAGAAACTGATAAAATAGGGCATTTCTAACTAAGGCACACTCTAATGAAACACCTTGTCTGTCCTTAGTTATGCATTGCAGATGGGCTATTGCTGTGGGAAAGAGCAGCATAAAGCAAAACATGATACTGCAAACAAATGATGGGAAAAATAGAAATGGGAAATTGAACATTTCATTCACCTTATGACTAAAAGCATTTTTACACAATGGGACACCTGGTGTTCTGCCAGAGTGAATTAGCAAATCGGTATTGGTGGAACTTGAGAGAGAGAATAGGAAACTGCATGTTTTATTTGCATTCTGCCAAAGGTGATTAGAGTAGCATGTCCTATGCTAATGACTTAAGCAGAAACAGAATATAAAAAGTGAACAAATACTTGAATTCCTGACTGAATAAGTTCTATGAGGTCTAGCATAAATATGATAAATACCCATATCACTTACTTTTACACCATGTACTTAATATTTTCAGGGAATCTTCTCACATATCAATTATAAGTATTACTCTATCCTGCTTTTCATAAATGTTTCTGCTGATTCCCACAAGTCCTAGTTTCACTGTCTTTCAGCAGAGATGGGGGATAACAATTCCATGCACCGAAGAAGAGGCTGGCAATTTGACAGAAATTAAAATGACAGGAGGTGGGATCATTTCCATCCTGCAGCAGAGCCAGAAGCAATATAGCTGGATCAGTAGAGCAGTGAGCCTTAGGTGCTCAGTCCATCCGAGACCACAGCAATATGGCAGGGTGCTTGGGGAAGCGTGTGCCTCTGGATAGCATCAGTCTGCACTGGATGACTATCCCTGTCCCATTTGGTATCAATTAATAGGTTTTCTGAACTCTTCTTTGCTCAGGATAGATGTCCCTGCAAATCTTTGGAAGCATGAAGTCCACTGCCCTCTTTTTCAGCTCTTCAGCTTAGTAAAGCTGATTTTTAATTACACATTTAAACACATCTTTAGAAACCTTATAGTATTCATATATTGTAAGTTCACTTGGCTTTATGCTTGGTAACAGATAATACCCAAGTTTGGAAACCAAGGATTAGATTTTTAGTCTCGCTGTATTATTATAGAATCTTTCCTTTTTAGCTAAGGAAGCCACAGGTGAAAATAGTGTAGCTATGGGATGAATTAATTAAATGCTGGCCAAGCTTAAGGTTTTAAAGCAAATTTATGGTTATTACAAACAATTCAAGTGACATATTGGCCAAAGCTGCATTAGACATGGCAGATACATTTAGATTTCATGGAGTCCTGCAATCAACTCATTCCAAGGTATTTCTTGGTATTAATTTTCAGTCTTTATCTATTTTGATATATCAATTTTATTTACAATAGAAGTATATTTTTTTACGTTTAAGCCAGGAGTTAATCAGAATATATGTTTGCAGTAGTCTAAGGTAACATCGTTATTTTTCAGATGCGTTTATTGCTATGTTTCTGTTTGAAAGCAGAATGCCATATAGTCATCCATTTCACTCTAGCAAAGAAAATTGAAGGAACCCCGCTCATTTAGCTCCTCTCTGAGTGGCCAACAGAAATGACATTCCCTGTATAAACGATTTCACAGCACAAGAAAAAGAGGCTTCATCTGTAATTTTTCATGCAAATTTTCCATGGACTACTTTGCTGATAATTAATTGATTTTGAAAACATCTGTGTAAGGTAAAGATGAGCTAGTACTCCTACAATTTTAATTTCTTCTTTTTGCCTGGCAGATATTTCTACTCATCTAGACATTTTATCAACCACTTTATTCCATCTAAACCACATGCTAATCCATTGCCTCTTTCCCCAAGCAAGATCCTGCCTTTCTTCTCCTTTTAATCACACCTTCCTCATCCACAAGCCCATCACATCCAATTCTCATCACATCCATTCAACTGCATTATGTAGCTCAGAGTGGCTTTCTACATAGTGGGAGTGGAATTTTTCTTAAAATTCCAGTAATCCTACTCAAATAATCCATGAGATTTAAATCATATCCCTGCATTTATCTTGTAATTTCATTTGTAATTTTGGAACACTAATGACTTAGTTTTTGCTAATCTTTGAATAAATAATAGATTCATTTTCAATTGGTAGTATTTTTTTATGTTGTAGCAACTCTTGTTTTAACATAGAAGAAGTATAATTCTGAATTAATAACAAAAGTAACATTACTTTACTTTTGAGTCTTATTTCATTAAAATCTGTCCCAAAAATCCACTGAGAAACCCAGGTATCATTCATAATCCCATTCTTTATGAGGGAATAAAAAGTCACTGTATTTTAACAATAAATTAGTTGTACTTCTGTGATAAAATAGATTAAAAGCAATCAGGCAGAAATGAAGGTCAAAATTCAAGGTTCATACATGTAGAATATCAATAAATCCATAGAAAGGAGGTGATCTTTTCAAAATGGAGATGATGGAGAGAGAAGCTGAGTCACAGAAAGATGAGAAAGTAGCTCACAGTTGCCTCACAGAGCAATAGGAGAGCAGAGCACCAAACGCAAAATTAGGCAATATCTTGGGTTCTATTGAGTAGCTCCTCCACTCATCATTGCATTACTGAGTGGAGCTCTGAAAGAACTGAAAAATAGGTAAACGAAATATTTAGTCAAAATCATCCTGGATTTAACTCCACTGTTTCTACCTTGTCAAAATTACTCTACAATTTAGATTTCTCTAAATCTATGCACTGCTGATGAATCTACTTACTCCTGCCTGACATCTTTTTTCACAGAACAAAGTCAGCTGTAGTCCTTAACCCTAGTGGGAGGGTTGTTTGCTTTTTTCTAGGACAATAACCTGTGTAAAATTATTAGAAAAATCAGAGCACTACATCATGGAAAAGTCAAATGTGTGTAAGCTGAAAACTTAAGCTTGATTCCAGTGGCAGGAACTGTCTTACAGCTACCTCTGATCAGCAGTTGAATAATTTGTGATCAGCTGCATTACCAAAGATGCTTTATGAATACTAGAGCTAGATCAAATTAATTTTTCAGAATCGTATTGATTATCATTTTTAGGTAAAGTACTGGAGTATATCAACAATGAAGAAATGTGGGATGTCAAGGTAATGTTAATAGGACTAAACCAAAATATTTTTCAGACAAAATGAAGTTCCAGAAGATTGAACACAACCACAAGAAAAAGGAAGGTAAAAATATTACTTCAGGACAGAGATGTTCAGGTCCACTCTGTGATTCCCCCAACTGGAACATCCCATTTCAGGCACTTGCTCCACGAGGGATAAATTAAGAAGAATGCACAGAATGTGCTGCAGAGTTAATTGCTTAGGAAAGCTTTGGTTTATTTACAAGTTGCAAGACAGAATAGCAAGAGAAGAGGTCACAGCTCAGACAACTCTTGAAGGGTACACAGGAATTCACTTTCCACATCATTTGTCTCTTAGTGATGTGACTGAAATAATGGTCTCATTTACTGCCCATATGGGATAGGAACTTGAACAAGTGTACAGCTTATTACCATTGCTTTACATGCAGTTTTAGAAGCAGTTAGGAAAACTTCTGAGTCTTCAGATCAGTGTGTGACTTTGTCAAGGGCCAGATTGTCCTGAGAGCTGAAGTGCCACAAAACATGTGTGTAGCTGAAAGAGATCCAAGAGGTTTTGTTTTCCCCATATATGCTTGCTTCAAAGTCTTTGTGCTCACTTGAATAGAGGCAATACCCTTTAGAATAATTTAAAACGTTTGAACTCCAAAACCAAAATAAAAATCTGGTACATTCCTGATATGGTTATTTACGTGAGTTCATACAAAATGTGTGAACATTAATTCTTTCTATATGGTCTTTCACTACATGCTCCCCTTGCCTTGTTTAAACTGTCCAAAAAGAAAAGCATCTGAAAACTCCTTTCAAGGGCTGTTGACAAGAGCAGGTACTGACAGGACAAGGGGGAATGGCTTCAATCTGAAAGAGAGTAGGTTTGGATTGGGTATTAGGAAGAAAGTTTTTACTGGGCGATTGGTGAGGCACTGGAACAGGTTTCCTAGAGAAGCTGTGGCTGCTCCGTCCCTTGAATTATTCACAGCCTCTGACACGGGGGTTGTATCAACCAGCTAACAGTCATAGGTCAAATATCTGCTTGCTTAGGGAATGAATTTCAGTGGGAAGAATGCAGTCAAAAAAACAGCTCAGGACGGTTATACTGGTACAAGGAAGGTAAGCTGTGTACATACTAGGGAATTACTAAGCTTTTACACTATCCTTGGTGGATTCCTGTTATCCCAACTGAACCTTAATGGGATAATCTGCCCATAAAGCCAAATATGGGGAGGTGGAAGAATTCCTTGAAACAGAGTTCTCCTAGTCCAGAGCTGCTGGACATCTGTGTCATGACCATGGCAGGCCACTGCTCGATGTGTTCCCAAAGTGTCTTCTGGGGCAAAGGGACAAGTCCACACCCTGCTGTGTGCTCCTGTTGCCCTTCAATGCCGTGACTTGTCCCACTGTAGCTTTTAAGGTCCACAGAGTGAACTGATCCACAGATCTCCATGAAAAATTACTGACTTAGCAGGACAGGATACATTTGATGCGGTGCTCAGGTCAGTTCACCAGCTGCATTTATATGATGGCCATTCAATACAGTTGTCTGGGTGCACAGCCAGGGAAGGCAGAGGAAAATGAGGCAAAAAAACCTCAAAATAGAGGCTTCTTAATAAGATTTCACAGCTGAAGACAAGTTATTGTGAAGCAACAAGAGTTAAGCCATGGTTGACAGGCAATACCTCAGGGCTTTGAATCAAAATCATAAAATCATTTAGACTGGAAGAGAACTCTAAGATCATTGAGTCAAACCATTAAGCCAGCCCTGCCAAGTCCACCACCAAACCATGTCGCTCAGTGCCATATCTATATACATCTATCTAAATACATCCATGGCTCGTGACTCCATAAATTCCTTGGGCAGGCTGCTTGACAGGCCTTTCAATGAAGAAATTTTTTGCTAACATCCAATCTAAACCTTCCCTGGTGCAACTTCAGGCTGTTTCCTCTTGTGCTGGCTCCAACCTCCTATCTGGTATTGTAGACAGTGATAAGGTCTTCCCTGAGCCTCCTTTTCTCCAGCTGAACACTCCCAGCTCCCACAGCTGCTGCTCACCAGACTGGTGCTCCAGAGCCTTTACCACAAACCTTTACCTACTAATTACAGTAGACCAAATGCCAGTTGTCTTCAAGCTGATGTTGGGCCAACTGAGGGCTCCAGGGTTTGTGTGATGGGGAGGACTTCACATAATGCCTCGTGTGGCCAGATTTTTCCAGATGCCAGTATTCACAAACAAATTTTATGGTGGTTTAGCTGTGCCTTTACCCTTGTGTGCCCTACAGAGTATGAGTCTGGACCTGTCTAATGGCAAGGACCATGCCTACTTAAAGAGCATATTTATAGATACCAATGAAACTTTGCACTATGCTAATTTGAACTTGTAAATTTGTGGCTCTTGCAAAGGGGTTTTGTGGTGTTTTTGTATGTAACTCACTGTTCTGAAAACTTCTTGGATGAACTAGGTATCAGACTTGAAGTCAGATGTCCCCCAAAAAGAGAATGGAGGAATATAAGTTTAAAGAATGAACTTTAACTCATCAAAAGATTTGTGACAGAATTCCACACAAAGTATTTTTGATTAAATTCCTTGAAAGTCTTTCTTGGTATAAAACAGGGAAGTTATTGGATCCAGGAAAAAAATGCTTAATAACTACACAATCTTTTGTCTGGCAAGTCCTTAAATGTAGGTGTTTAAGTGTGCATTGCCTTTCCAATTCTTTTCACACTGTTTTCAGTAAACAGGCAGAACTGAAATGAGGATAGCAGGTATTTCTCTAAATTACTCCACTTTCACAAATGGATTCATATTGATTTTGTGAATGCATCTTCCAAACAAATAATCTGTTTCTGCCAGCTAGATTTGCCAGGCTCTACTTCAACTTAATTACCACACAAACATGCAAGTGATTGAAATAAAACCTTGCTAGCTGAAAATGAAGAAAAGAAATTTTATCACATCTTGGTACCCTAATTTCTTCAAGCACATCATAGAATAACTGACTGATTTATACTTTTGTCCACCTCTCCCCATGATGTCACCCCTCCCCAGTCAAAATGTGAATACTGTGGTCCCTGCTACCCAGCTTCTACAGCCGTGCACGATTGGCTGTGGGTGCTGCAGCTATTGCTGCTTCCTAATAGATTTATGTGTTATCTATGCAAATCCCTTGTGCTACGAACACAAATCATGCTCCTCGTGAGCTTAGAAATCCCTTAAGATAATGCTGCCTAAATTATAGCCTTGCTGAAAATACCTTTTCGTTTTTGAACAGCTGTGTGTTTGAGCTCACTGCTAACTTAAGGCAGTTGGATCATCTGGCTAAACTTTATTTCAAGGTTTGCTTTGGCAGTAGCCTGGCTGCTAAATATTGATGAATCTGTATTTGAAAGAAAAACTGTTTGTGCTGAGGTCTCAGCAGAGAGGGCAGGCAAGGAATATCATTTGGAACGGCAGAGCCATACATCTGTGTTGGACAGAGCCCATGTTGTTGCTCTGCTTGCAGTGTGCTACATGAAAGCGAGTGTTTGGGAACAGGGGGAACTCTGCCTCCTCCCCCCAGTCCCCTCCTTGGGCGCTGGCTGATTCCTCTCAGCAGGAGCTGATTGTTCCTTCCCTGGCAGGAGTCAGTGCTGATTCGGGGAGAGGAGCTGCCACAGTGCAGAGCGAGGCAGGGAAAGAAACCGGAGGGGAAATACAGAAAAGGAGGGAGCACAAAGAAAGACTGCAGAATCCTTGAGAACATGAACACTTATTTTATGCATTTCTGCAGTGATTGCTATAAGGAAGTGGCCAAAGCTCTGGCTCAGTGTCCTATTCCCATCACTGTGTTTTAGGAACACAGGACTTCCAAAATTCGTCTCATTCCAGGTCTCACACAACACAGTTCTGAACACCAGATTCCCAGAAGCTTCCTGCAACAAGTCAATCTAGAATGATCTTTTCACAAAGCGTCATCTAATATCTGGGTCAGTAGTGAGATTAAAGTAGATATAAATGAAAATCAGTCTTTTCAGAGAGGAAGTGATAGTATCAAAGGGAAGGGCCCATCTAAAGCCAGAAAATTGCCTTTTAAATTAATTTAAGGAACTTAAGGAACATAGATGTATGCTGCAGTTCCCAGACTCAAAAAAATGGCAGTATATTGTACTAGAGGAAAATAGGCACAAAAATATCTTCTTTTTCCCCTGAAACTCTGGGAAACAACACTGGGAAAATGTCCCATCACTGACAGCTGGCAGTGCTGTGCCTGTTAGTTTCAAATGACCGCTTTTTTACTTTGCAGGCACGAAGTAAATGGAAGAAAACAGGTGGGGTTTAGTGGAATATTGGAGAGGCCTAACTTAGCGTTTTCTTTTAGTTTAAATCTCACAGAGATAGTTGTAGCTCTACTACACCCAGAATGCAGTATCCAAGAAGATGGAAATAGGTTATACTAAGAGTTATTCAGCTGAATCTTGGAATTTTAATACGGTATCAGGGCTACATTGTGTATACATCTGTTTAAAAGTCACTGCTGCCTCAAACAAGAGGTTTATTGATTGATGACTACAGAACTGGAAACTCAAGGCCTGGGGGGTTTTAAGTTCAGAGAACTGACAATGGTTTCAGGTACCAAAACAGATTTTGCACCATATTAAAAATGTAAATAAAAAGAAGATGCTCTTTAATACAATTTTATGGATTGAAAATATGTGTTTGAACATCTGTTATCAAATTAGAATCTGAAAACATTCTCACAGCATTTTGCTTTTACTAAAATTTTCGGGGTTTAATACAGGAATAATGCATTAAAAGTAAAACAAATAAAATAGCAGAAAGGACTAGATTCAGGGATGCACTTTGGATTATGGGATCCACTTATGGATATGAGAGTAAAACATTAGCTTTTGTATTTGTAGCATTTAAGAAGCATTTTGCAACATTGTTAGTAAGTATACCTAGTGCAGCATCCTGGTGAATGAGCATTGAAATTTTCCAGCAGAAAACAAATAGAGTCAAATTCCAACATATGTAAAACTGATGCAAATCAATTTCCTGTCTGGGCTGAAAATCAAAGCTGGTTTTGATCCAAGTACTGTGCATAAATCAGGTATTCATCGTATGTAAATTGGTACAGTTTCACTCCTTCCCTTTCAGTCATACTAGTCCAAAGGATAATTTTTCTCCTGTATACATATGTACCCCACAAGCTGATCAGTTTAAAGCTCAGCCAACTGTTTATTCAAATCTTTCATGCCTTTACAAAAAGCAGTGAGTCACATAGGTGACTGAAGTATCGTTCTTGTGGCTGCAATGACATTAACGATGTTCAGCGTTTCACTCTCTGCTCAGGTGTTTACATCCTATCATAGTCCTCTAAAAAAAAAATTGGAATTGAGCCTCTAAAAAGAAAATATCACCCAAGGAAGGAACTTTTAAAATATATTATAAATAAACCCATGATACTGACAATTATGACAAGGAAGATCAAGAAATTTAGATTGTAGATGGACCAAGTCAAATTTAAAAAACTTCAGAAGGTATAGGAGCATTGCTATGAAGCCATGTCTGGTTTCAGTGTGTTCAAAATGAAAGGAGATAATCTTTGTTCAGTGACTGGTATGTTTGTGGATTGCTTTGTCTTTGAAGGACTTGTTTCTTAAAATTCTAAGTGGATTCAAGATGAAAATGGGCAAAACACAGAAAAAAATCCATTAAAAATACATAGAAACCAAAAAAAGTATGTAGAAATACTGGGGTTCCCTGAGTTAGTTTAGTTCAGATTTCAGATTTCAGCTTCCATTTCCACTGGTGCCAAAGTCTGCATCTTACTATGGATAACAAACATTGGAAATGCTGGAATTGATACAAGGCAGGCAATTCACTTCAAACAAATATTAGATCCAGAATATGATAGACCATGTTTTGGCTTCTTTCTCTGAGCAGGGAAGATAAGAGATCATTCTGTATGCAGTGGGGTGGGCAGGTGATTCGCAGAAACTGAGGGAAAACATCAGTGCATTTATGGTTTTCATGTACAAAAGACACTTTGTTTTTATTGCGGAAGAGCTTAAAATAACCTTCAGCATGAAATATGACCTTTCCTAGTGACACAGAACACGGTCATGTGACCAGGTGAACATTGTTATCTAAATTGCTATAAGTCAATTTGTTCACTAATTTGGGACAATCATGTCTGAAGGTTCCTGTAATTTATCAACAGGGGTTTTTTTCACTTAGTGTTTGAAAAGATCACATTTATCTTCCCTGCAAGCCCACAAAGCCCTAACTCCTTGCACAGGCTAGAAATAAAGTTGTAGTCGCATTCCAAAAGAATGATGCCCACCACAGAGTCACGCTGAGGGTGAGACAGCATTGAACTAAAATGTGTTTAAGGCTGTTGGACCTGCTCTGTGTCTTGTATTAGCCGAGGCAATCCTGCAGGTACAGTGGAATACTTAGTGAGTGACTTCTCAGAAACTATTGGACTGGCCAAACCTTCATATACTGCCAGGGATTTCCAATCCTGAAGGAAGAAGTTGCTAACTGATTGGACAATATTGCCTTCAGGAGGAGTTAAGACACTTGAGGACATCCTACCTCCTGAAAGACACCTGTGCCCGTGACTTAGGTTTCCCAAGTGAGAGACAAATTGACTGCAGTGAAAGTAGATTCTCCTTGGTAGTTCCCCTGAGCCCACCAGGGAGTGCACAGGACTTGCTGTGCCTCTCAGAGACAGGGAGAAAGAGGAAATACCTACCCATGTGCACTTCTGCAGGGTGTTGGCTCCCCTTCTGATCTACAAATCCACACCAGTGTCAATCTATAGCCTATTGGAGAACTCATCTCAGATTTTTCTGGGAATTCCCTGATGTACCTCTGTTAGTGAAGAGCACTGAGAGCAGCTGATGTCCCTTTTTCACAGCACTAGGACAACACTCCATAATTCTAGCTCATTTTGCCCAGCAGTGATGGGCAGACTCTTTATATAGTCTCTTTAAGAAACTCTTTCTTCTGGAAGACCGTTTCAGGGATTTAGTGGTCGGTTCATTCCATTTCTCCATTGGGTCCTAATGACAAGAAAAAGCAAATAAGGACCAGGTATGGACTAGGTTAGAAACACAGGAATTCCAGGAAAAGAGTATTTGCCCATTGTTTAAAGTGAGGCATGGAAACAAGTCAACTCTTTTATGTGTATTTTAATACTTTGTGAAGAAAAGCACTTGAAAATGTGACCTAAAAACTCTAGCAGCAGCTTCATCAGAAATAAGCATCACTTGTTAAGCTGATAATGTACTTCTTCCCCCCAGGAGCTTTGTGGTCACAGACTCCTTAGAACAAAGCAGCACCATATTTAGTGTATTATTCACCTGGAACCTTGCCAGGCACGCTAGACAAAAAGCTTTATCACATCCCCTGTGCTTTCAATTGACATGTTGCTTGTTGAAATTGGGGGTGGTGTTTCTGAAGAAAGATAGTGTGGGCCCCATACAGAAATTCTAAATATAGTCCAATCCATTCAAGTCAGTGTATAGTATTGAGTAGAGATGGACAAGTCTCTTCACCTTTTCTGAGTAAGACAGAATAGGGTAATGAGAGTGTTGGTAAGATGACCACTTTCCTCTCACAATACATTACCTTAACATATCTTTGGCCTATTCCCAGATTTCCTTTCAAATCCAGCTTCCCCTCAGGAGTGGAGAAGTCCCACTCTAATTGTAGTTTCATGTCTAGTGAGTTGGATGTTAGCAGAAGTTCTGTTTTATTATTACCCCCTCTCATGGCAGGAAAATATGCAGCAAAGTGTGGCATGATGATGAGGTGTTCCTGTGGCAGCAGGTGTATCAGGTGTCCCAGCTGTTGCACTTTCATACTTTCCATACACCATCAGATGGAATCCTTTCAGACTTTTACAGCTACACTGATACAAGTGCAATGGAGAAGCTTTGTTCCTATAACAGGTCTAATTCCTATCCAGTGCTCGATGGCTGGTTTTTTTCAGAGACCTTAAACATATTTCTCACTTTCCTGGAAGGTGCAGGGGAAAGCAGGAGGGCAACACAGCAGCGTATCCTTGCCAGAGTCTTACTAAGCACGTGTTTCAGCTGCAAGAGGAAAGGGGATAAAGCAGTGCCTGAAGTGGCGCACTGGGCAGGCTGCAAGAGCTCCTCAGAAAGCTGTGCTGAGTGTAGGGCGAGAGCTCTGGAGCAGCCATGGCAGTGCACTGGATGCTTTAAAGCCTTGGGGACTTTTTGGAGTGACAGCTACACCTCAGCAGTGCCCAGGTACCTGGGACCTTTGCTGAGGGCAGCCACGTGTTCCTCACCTGTTGCTGCAGGTATTGCATGACTGGAAGTGAATTTGCCATGTGACCAATATTCAGATTAATGCCACCTGTCCTGAGACCCCACACACAGCTGCACCCCCCGGCAGGTGATGTGGGCACGGATTTTGATCCAAGTGCAAGGTGGTGAGTGAGGAGTGGCCATTGCCACAGGGAGCCGGTGATGTCCCACAGGATGCCCTGGCACAGTGATTGTCGTGTGCACTGGAGATTGGATCCCATCAGGCTGCTGCTTTCACGTGCTTCTGCGGGACTTTGACTTGATGTTTGTATTTCCCATTCCTGAGAAAGCTGATTACAAACCTCTTGCCAAATATTGGATCCATACTGTGAGGATAGCACCGGTTTCGTTCATAGATTTTATTCTTTTTATCATATTAAAAGCCACCAATGTGAAGTCATTTTGCCTTCTTTTCTGGAAAAAAAAAAATGCTTTGAAACTTTTGGGGTTTTTTTAGGAAACTTGGGAAATGTCCTTTCTTTCCAAAATTACATTTTATAAAATCAAGACCATGAGCTAAAGATAAAATTTCTGTTTACCATTCAAATAAATTGATCTCCCTATCCACATAAAATGTGCTTTGTTGTTTCAACATAATTATATAGTTCAGGTTTTTATATTTAATTGAGGTGTTTCTGGCACATGTCAGGCTGTAGAATGCAGAGAGACACAAAGCTATTAGCTCAGTCAGTCTAGATTTTCACTGTCTGAATTACTTCAAGAAGAAGTCACAGAGCAGAAAAAAGAAAAACATGCTGGGACCATTGCTGGATGAGCTGTTAAAGGAACAAGAGGCATACAGACTTTATATTTTACTGTGGTCTAATTGACATCCTTGTGCAATATTCAAAAAATCTGATTTTTGTTTGTGTAAAAACATCTCCCCGACCAGAATAATGATGGCCAGAACCCAGTTGCCTGTCATCTCCTAGGAGCTGTTTGTACCGTGGAGCTGCAGTTATGATTAGTTTTAATTTTTTTCCCTGTTTCCAGAAAATTTGTTATCAGCTTTTGGACTGTGCAACAAGAAGTCAACTGGCAAAACAGCCAGCAGATCAATAAACAGTGACAACTGACAGTGACCCCACAGAGCTACTCTTTTGGTATTGTCCAGACCACTCTCCTGAAATCTGTAGGTTTAAATTACCTCTGGCAAAGGAACAAATATGCCAATGACTAAGATATTTTGTAAAAGATGGTCACTGTAAGTGCTGTCACCAGCTGTAGATGTATTTATTACCCAGGAGCTCCAAGTCACATGCCCCCTCAAATGGAATTGGAGTTCAAATACTCCTCCTTCTAAGCATTATTTTTTAATTTAATTAGATGTCTCCTTACTCAGCCGTCCTGCTGCTCTGGATTTCAGTCCCAAGTGTCTGAACAAGTGTCTGCCCAGCAGACCCATTTGCCTGCATAAGTTAGCCAGACTCTACTTGTGGCCAAGTGAGGAAAAGTTGGACACTCTCAGGCCAGAATTCCCCAGTGGTGTTAAATTCTGGTACAACAGCAAGGAAAGAGAATAAAGAAATTCAGGAAATGCCCATCTGTCAGCACGCAAGCATGGAAAAAGGCCTGGCTCCTTACTGGGGTTCCTGGCAAGTCTGACTGACAGACTGGACTCAAAATGAAAGGTTGGAAGCCCAAACTCCCTAGAGATGTAGGGATTAAAGCTGTGATTTGGAGCAGCACGTCAGGGCCAAGCAGAAGTTGAGGGAGCTCTGGGATGTTCTGATGTGTCTCCAGGCTGAGGTGTAGCAATTGAACTGGCACATTTCTGCATGGTCAGGAGTTTGCTTCGACTCTGCCTGGGTAACTCCAAGTCTTTGTGGAGAGAAGTCAGGAAAGAATTCCACTTGGTTTCTGAGTTCAATATCAGCTAGTGAATTTACTGGAGAACATCTTTTAAGGCTTTACTTGGGCAACAGATAAAGAAACAAGGTGTATAGGGAAAAAAAACAAAAACAAGATTCCTTGCCAAAGTAAAACTTCTCTGATGGGTATGTGTATGAAAGTTTGAAAAAGTGGTTGTACCACAGGATAGAGAGAGACAAATCTCCTTTGTGAACTAGGGTTATAATTTAACCAGAGAAATCCACCATCCTTTGGAAAACCAGAAAAAGCTGTTACCAAGAAATCTTTGTGCATAGGTGGGGATGTTCCAACACACAAAGCAGCGTGTCCTTTGGGGTTTGCATCCAGCTTGTGTCACTTCCTTGTTCCCTCTGAGTCTGAGCAAGCTAATCCTCCATCAAACCCCTGTCAGGTAGACACTACAATTTCGATTTGGTGCACCTGCTTTAGTTCAAGAAAGACTGGGATTGTGTTCTGGCTTACAGCAGCATCTCAGTACCCAGTGTCTTGGGTCATGGTTTTTGCCACATTCACTTTGCTGCCTGGACCATCTACTCACAATTGCAAACTTGACTTTTAACATAATTAGTGGCAAAGCTCTGCTTTTTCCTGTCAAAAGATTTGTTGGCTGCTTTTCCCTACGTGCTGCTCCCAGTGCTTGGAGCCCACATTGAGCCTGAAAGCCCATTACTGGCTGTCATCAGTGAAATAAGATATAGGGAAAAAATGCTGATGCATCATTTACTGCAACTGGAAACCACTTAATTAATACACTAGTTTTATGTGTTTAGTAATTAAAATTTAATTAATTCATTTTCCTTATAAATGTACAGCAGGGGTAACTACTCCTCTAACAAGTGCTTTATTTATTTAGATTTCATCTTATGAGAACTAAAACATTCTCTTCATATGCCTCCCTTTCTTCCTTCCAGCTAACTCATGAACTAAGAACTGAATCAGTAGAAATTATGCTCGGAGCTGATGGCTCATCTATTTCCTTTCTTTGGCTGCCTTTACAAGTAGGCAAAGAAGGTGCTGACTTGGCAGGCTGCAGAGCCAAGACTTTTTAAGACCAACTAGTGATTTGGAGTTCTTATGTTTTATATGCCTGGCTTGAAGCTCTGTAGAGGCAATTGATTTTCAGAGGAATAGCACTCAGCACTTTGTAGAAATCCAGGCCCTTTCTAGCACTTTCAGAGTTATTGAATACTTCAGAAAATCTGGGCCCAGGTCTTTGAGTTCAGGATATGACAGTGAAAATCCAGGTGCAGTGTTGCTCCAATGGCTCTGAGGGCTCGGGCTGCTGGAGCCCTTTGGAGGAGAGAGGTTCTCTTCAGGTATCTCTTTCTACCTTCTCATGCTCCTTTTGTTTCCTGCTCTGTTTAGGAGCTGGGAGGAATTGGCACAGCCTTTAGATGAAAATAAAATGCATGATATATGCTCCTGTGGACCCCTGGAAGTACTTTGAAGTTCAGCTTGAGATCACAGATTATTTGGGTGGAAAGCAGAACAACAGAGTATTTTTAATTTCTTATTTTGGATAGAATTATAGAATACTCATAGGAGAGGAGGAATCCTGTTTTCTAGCCAGTGCCTGCTTCAAGTCACAAGTCAGAGAACAGGAAGAACTGAACTTTTGGCCACAAACCCAAAAGAGTTATATATGTACACACTCTCTCCTGGGATACAGCAACCCATCCAGGAGTGCAGGCAGGGAAAAGTGTGTGCTCTCTGCCTCACTTCCTGGATCATCAGGAATCACACTGCTTGACTTCTCTGGCTTCCAGCAAGATGGGACTACAAATGTTTTCAGGCCACACTGTGGGAACAGCCAGAGAGGAATAAAGTTTAAAAAATTAAACCTGTCTGCATTCCAGCCCACTTTTTAACCAAGTGAAGCACTGAAAGAGCAGTACCTACAAAGAGGGGATGACTTTTTTTTTTTTTTTTTTTTT
>WEKY01012822.1:128127-147322 GCA_013390045.1 Picathartes gymnocephalus | reverse complement strand
TTTTTTTTTTTTTTGTCCAAAGAAGAAAGAAATTCTTTCAACCAGACCAAACTATCTCAATTTTTATCAGCAGGGACTATTCCATACTGATTCCTGAGCAGGGCTTAGGCTGGCCTAGGTCAAGTAGAACAGGCTGAGACTGAACAATATAAATGGAGTAAAATAGCAAAAATCTTGGGGGTGGGGGGCGGGGTTATTCTGCAGGTTAAGAAATAGTTGACCTTAAATCAGAAAATCAAGCTGTCAGTCCAAGATGATTGACAGCTGTGCTGAGCTGTCCGAAGTTGAATTATGGGATCCAGCAACTCTTCAGAGGGGGTTAACGCAACACCTCAAAACAATCCAAATATCAATTTTATAGTTCACCTAAGCAAACTTAAGGTGCAAAATGGGAGAGAGAATGAGGGGCATAAATTAAGAGCAGTACAATTATGATACACCTATAAAATTAGGTAAATGCACCAATCAGTTTTGGAAGAAAGGTTATAGAGGAAGTGTGTAAATATTGTGACTTCTTTAAATTTCAAGGGGAAAAAATTATTTTGATTCATTTTTCTCACTGAAATACTTTCATTTTTAGCTATATTATTTCACCCACATGTGCAAATTTGGACAGAATTTAAAAGAAAAAGAATCATGTGCGAGATACTGTGGGGAAATTGGTGTGAAAATTACCTCCACTTTAAACATATGTCCAAAGAACTGCTTCAGAGAGATTTAACTTAATCATAATAAAAGGACTGGGAATATCTAAACATCTAAGTTTACTTACAGTCATTGTAAGCAGTAGCTTTCCTTCCTTCTCTCTGTCCCACTGCCATCACAAGAACCAGCTTTCAGTATTTGAATATTAGATATTTCCTCCCATGCATAAACTGTGTTCATTACAATATAAATCTGAATAATATTTATTCCACTAACATGAAATAATCGCCTTAAAAATGCAGCATTGTGAAACTTTAAGTAGATAGAGAAAGCTTAAGTGTTTTCTTAGAAATTCTTCTGCTAATCCTCTATCAAACCAACTGAAATAATGTAAGAGAGTCGAACAGAAGAAAAAAACCAGCAAACCCTGTAATACCCAGTTACTTTTTAACTGTAGTCATATTTTGCTAATTTATTATCAGAGGAGTTTTGCTTTTGGACAAGAATAAAATTAGTATATTAAACTCACTATAGTCCTCCAATATTATTATAATTATAGAATTATATTTTTACATATAGCATGCTGTCCAGTTGCACTTTCAGCATTTTACTTGGATCTTTTGTCCTTTACTTGGACCTTACACCTGCTATCTTGGCTGTAAATCCATAAGACAAAAGATCAAGGGTTTTTCAAATTTTTTCTTTTCCTTTCTCAAAAAACTTCAGTATAAAAACCCTTAATATTGCTCACTATGAAGAAACATGACACTATAAAAGAAACTGAACTTACTGACTTTTTAATGCCACCCTCCATAAGAATCTTTGTTCAGATATATCTGGTGCCTTTCAAAGTATCAAATCTGGTTTGAGAAAACTAAACAAAGCACCAGTCCTTCAAAAATGGTGACTTGTAAGACAGTGAAATAAAAATAGATGAATACCAAACTAGACACAAAGGTCTCTCCTACTTAAACCCGAAGATTTTGCTTCACCAGTCAAGTGGCAAAAAGTACAACAATTTTTGTTTGACTTCTCTCAGACAAAGTATTCTAGGTGTATTTTCATATTAAGGAAGTATTTTAGCCAAACTAAGCAACAGAATTTCAGAAGAGAAATGTTTATTTGACAGCTATTTCAGTATCAACATCAGCCTTTGATAAATTCTAAGGAAACATATTCATCTCAACCTCCTTAATTTCGAATTCA
Source organism: Picathartes gymnocephalus (assembly GCA_013390045.1). Taxonomy (NCBI): domain Eukaryota; kingdom Metazoa; phylum Chordata; class Aves; order Passeriformes; family Picathartidae; genus Picathartes; species Picathartes gymnocephalus. The sequence continues at coordinate 145,471 of WEKY01012822.1, read as the reverse complement.
GTGCTTTCCACCATTACTCTAACGTGTAGCTCATATATGTTGAGGCTGAGAACATTTCTTGAGAAAGACTTGCAAAATGGATTACTAAGATCATGTGACTGAGATGAGGAAGAGGAAGAAGGAAAGGAAAACACCTTCAGGTGTTTAACAGGATAAAGTAAAATTTGGATTTAAAATATTTTTTGCCAAATTCACATCCTTGAAAGTCTTAGTTATGCACAGTAGAATTGTGGTAGATGTACCTTAAAAGTCATATGTCAGAGATTTTTAGTACCTCAGAATGCTAGTAAATGATCTCTGAATTCTATAAATTTTTTTTGAGGTTAGATAGCAACAATTCTGCATGTTGCTCATGCACAATTTGGACAGTCAAAGGCTCATAAATATAATTGGGACAAACAAGTGCAATTTAGGACTATCTTCTCTTTAAAAGCACTCATCCTCTTGATATGATGAAATCAAGACCAAATTGGCCTGTACATGATTCCAGCAATATGAAAATATTAAAAAATAATAGTGAATAAAGCATCACTTTGACATATGAGCAATCTTTGACTTTCTTTAATAGACAAAAAATGTTAGAAAAATAGATTATCAAAATTTTCCACTCTGTTGCTTCTCAGAAAAAATAAACCTGTAAAAATATCTATTAAGTAATTACATTACATGTTATAAATAATATTTAAATATGGTATTAAACTTACAAGACACCGAGATGAACAAAGGATGGGAGCACCTCTCCTATGAGGAAAGGCTGAGAGAACTGGGATTGTTTAGCCTGGAAAAGAGAAGGCTTCAGAGTGGCCTTCCAGTAGCTGAAGGGAGCCCACAGGAAAGATGGAGAGAGACTGTTAACAAGGATCTGGAGTGATGGGACAAGGGGGAATGGCTTCAAACTGACAGAGAGTAGGGTTAAACTAGACATTAGGAAGAAATTCTTCCCTGTGAGGGTGGTGAGGCCCTGGCACAGGTTTCCCAGAGAAGCTGTGGCTGCCCCATCCCTGGCAGTGTTCAAGGCCAGGCTGGATGGAGCCATAAGCAGCCTGGGACAGGGAAAGGTGTCCCTGCCCATGGCAGGGGGGTCGGAACGAGATGGCCTGTAAGGTCACTATCACCCCAGGCCATTCTATGTCATTCTAGGAGACCTGCAGTAGATATGCTGCTCTTGATGTGGTCCAGCTAACTGGGCATGACAACAGTAAGAGCTACACTCTCCCTGGGAAGGGGAGAGAAAAAGCCTCTGGCCCCTTTTGCCTACCTGTGCAATTTCCAGTCTGGTCTTAAAGCTTTACAGGAGGGGTTTGCAATGTCTTCAGTGTAAATGAACTTGTTGGGGGAACTACAAAGGTGCCAAGACCCTTCCCTGCTGAGAGGAGTGGATTTCCTGCCCAGGGAAAGGGAGCATAGAGAGGGTGGCTCTGTCTGTTTTCTGCTGTTCCAGCACCACGGTGATCCTTAAGGTCCCTTCCAACCCAGGCCCATTGCATGCCTCTATGATTCCATGATTCTGGATTCATAACTCTGTGCAGTTGTCAGGTGCCAACACAAACTGAAGCAGCAGGCAGGGGAGATGAGAAATTCTGTGCTACCCTGGGAAGGTCATGGATGTGGTGGCTTAAATGCCCCAGCAACAAGCACCTGAGCATTGTCCATGGGAATGGAAAAACACAGAGGTGTGGCAGCACAACATTACTCTCTCAGCCTCTATTTCAAGAAATGTATACGTATCCAAGCAGATTTGATCTTCTCTTTTGTTCTCGGGTCTGACTTGTAAACAATAAGCACTATTAAAATTAAATCACCTCATTGGCCAAATGCCAGTCACAGGATTGGGAAAGCAAAATATGCAACTAATATCACTCTCAGAGCCGCTCAAAAATAGAAAGTGATAATAAAATAGTGACTGTTCAGAAAATGTTAAAATGAAAATAATGAATTTATTTTATAAAATTCTGCTTTAACTGTTCCCGTTTGTTTTCCCAACACTGCCATTTTCTTTTTTTGTGCTGGACTCCCTGTCTATCCCTTATTTCCTATCAAATATTGGAGTCTTACCATTTGCTGAGCTGATGTTCTAGTACTGTTCATAGTGCATGAGAAGAGATACAGTTTGAAGTGATCACTCCATAGAACAGGCAGCAGAATGAACCAAAATTTCCATGAAACATCAGGGTTTCCCTTCTGAATCAGAATTTTTAGCACTGGGGGTTTTCTTGTCCTTTTTTTTTCTTTAATGAAGATAAAAATCTGTCTTGTATTTTTAATTTCATTCAAAATTCTGAGAATATCATAAACTTCTGAAAATACCAAATTGCCAAAAGTTTTGCTGCGATCAATGTTTAAAAATATTTAGCAGCCCTCAAGTTGAATAATTCAATTGCAAAATCTCATTTTTTATAATTTCGGTCAGAAAGTTATCAAAGTCTGTTAGCCAAGCATCCAAAATGCTACAGTGAAATTTTAATGATCAATCACAAGACAAAAGAAGACACAAAGTCATCATAAAGGCCAAGGATATTAACATTCATTGAACAAACAAAAGATGCAATTGATTTGTGTGAACCGATCTGGTTGGACAACCTGGTAAACAACAACGAAAAAAGGGATATAAACTTCTTAGCTGGTATTTCACGAGAATAATTCTGCCAGTTTTTGCACAGAATAAAAGTAAGGCTGGAGAAAAAGAGGAAGGACCATTAAGCAAATGAATCCCCACCCCTGCAGTGCTGGCTGACCTATGGCAATGGCTAAACCTGGGCACCCCTTTCCGTCAGCGCCGCCTTCGGAAGAGGGATCCGTGCAGCAACTCTCACTGCTTGTATTCCATCAGGTAAATACTGCAGGGGGTATTATGGGCACAATTAATTCAGCTACACTGTGTCAGAGCCTGCCAGAATCCCGTGCTTGATGGTTCACTTCTTCACGAGCATTTCCAGCAAGTGTGTCACTAGTGCTAAGTGGCTCAGGTGCTGCTGCTGCCTGAGAAGCCATAGGAATATGCTGAGCTTTGTAAATGTGTCCATTTTATACAGTCCATGAAATTCATGCTAATTGATCTGCAAGAAAAAGCAGCTCCCATTCCGTTACCATGCCTTCCAAGTGCCTTTTAGGAACCAGCAAAATCAATATGTTTCTGTAAATAAAATGTGAACTATATCTGTGTGGTTATAAATTTGATAAAAAGTGGGCAAATTTAAACACCTTAATAAAATATGTATCTGTATATTGGCAATTATGTTCCCATGGTCACATTTAACTTGGAAGAAAATAACAAATCTATGAGAAGAAATACTTTATCATGGGTTGGAAGTAATGAGTCTTTAAATTCCAAACCAATCTATGGTCATTTACAATTACAAGAGGGTTTTGGCTTTACGTTTTGCTGTTTTCTAGATGCATTTTAGTGTTGTTATTTTAATTTATATTTTAGCCATGTTGAAAAAAGGCCTAGGAATGTATGCATGAGCAGGCACCTGTGGTTGCAGCTGTGGGCAGATGTGTCTGGGTTTATTCTATCCTGGGTTGTCCCATGCTACAAGAGTGTGGGTCTGTCTGAACTCAGCTCTGCACCCTAAGTCCGGCTCTCAGCCAAAGAGCTGCAGCTTTACTGGCCCACATTTTCCACAGGAGCAGCTTAGTCCTTGCAGACTGGAGATTTGCCCCATTTTTCCAAGCCCAAAGTTAGTCATGCTTCAGTGGAACACCTTTCTATGCAATGCTATCAAAAAGCTGCCTGTGGTGTCCAGGCAGTTTATGGGGTGTGATGCCTTAAGTTTTAAGCTTATTTTCTTTTTTCTGTTCTGCTTTAGTGTGTAGCTCTTAGCTTCATATTAAGTGTTTCGAAGTTCTCGTCACAGAGTAGTTAGACACAACAATTCTCTCCAGCTCAAGATGCAAGGATAATCATTCCCAACCTCAGCCCCAAAAGCATAAACAATGTAAAAAGAGGAGGGCAAGCAAGGAGGATGGAACTTCATGGTTTGAAGTTATTAATTGGACAGTTAACCTCAGTATGCAAAAGGGCCTTAACTTACAAAAGTGTGAAACCCCGTGCCCAGGCCCCTTTTCTGTGTCCACCTTGAGGCCCATCCTGGCAGGGCTGCAGCTGGGCTCTTGTAATGCCAGGGTGTGGCCTTTGAAGGCCTTTCAATAGTTACCTACTTTACTGCTCTCATTTTGTCTGGCCTCTGCTCCAGGTCAAACTGGTAAGGCACCAGGTGTGTGCTGGTCGCACCTGGCAGTGCCCAGAGCTCAGACCAGGCCATTAGCTACGGTGAACACCTCACTGCCTCTGGCTGTCCCAGTCCTTGTGGCCACTTTGATTCAATGATGCTTTTGACTCTTCTTTCTTAACTTCACGAGAAATGCTGCCAGCTCCTCACTAGTGTGTCCAGCCAGGAGAGTAATGTCTTGCAACCATGAAGCAACCTGTTAAAACACATCTGTTCCTTTGTTGCCCATCATGAAGTACCGTTTGCTCAAAAATGAAAAATCCTGTCAGACACTTTTATTTTAGTTTCTCTTATCTATTTTTCACTCTGCAAGTCTCCAGTGACTCTTCCAGTTTAACATTCAATTTGCATCCATTTGTAGCCAAAGAAGAAATTATCTCTGTATTTTCAGTAGATGATAAGTCTGCCAGGTGCCTCTAGACCATGGCATTAATCAGTTTATGGGAAGTTTCAGCTAAGGCTGGCCTGTCACAGATAAAATTATACAGGTTTTATGTAAATGGATGAGGGCCAAAACCACCTCCTTTCTTTGGGCAAGTGGAATTTTGGTTTTGCTCACACCCACTGAAATAGAAACCACCAATCCACAGTGTTAACCATATTTTGTTACAGCATTGACTCCAAACTGTCCCCTGTATTATTTCCAGCCAGTTTAATTCTGTGCTTTCTGCTACAGAATTTCAGCAGAGTTAGAGCCCCAAGCTTTAAGTCTCTTAACACTTAAAACCCATGAACACTGAACAGTTTTACACATCAGTGCTTTTAAGGTACTGTGGTTAGCTACATCACAGAGAAATAACTTGCTGGCTTCATTTCTCTCCTGTGGCATCTAATTTCCACTACACCATATTTAAATGTGTTTATGCACTTATGGGTCTGCTAGTTTTAGAACTAGCACCTCAGTATCACTCACATTTTCAAAGCTACCAGTTGCTGCGTTTTCACTACATTTTCCAGATAGGAAAGCAGGTTATTTCTGTATTCATCATGTTCAATCCATGCTATCAAGTTGTTACGTTTCTGAGGAAAATAAAGAAGCCCAAATGGTAGTTCCTTGAAAAGGTGCTTTCCAAAAAGATTACAAAAACATAACCCAACTTGTGTTCTGGTTTCAGAGCCCCAGCAATAATTTAGGCAGTAAAAATTGAACAAGCCAAGTCCCCAGTAATTTTCCCCCTTTAAGCAGTGTAGAAATATTGGATAAATTAAGTTGTAAGATTACCTGGATTTGAAGATTATATGACCCAATCCCAGCATTAGAAACTATTCTCTTTTGATGTAATCTTTCTTAGAAAAAGTAAAATTGGGCAGAAGACAATTTATAAAGACATAAATTATGAACTGGTAGTAGGATTATAGTTTCTCTGGTATTAGTCCTTCGAAAATTCACCTGTGTCCTCAAAAGTATAAACTGCCCTGCTAGAAATCCATCTTCTGATCAGAAAAAGCAGACAGTTACACTTGAACCTGATAATGTTCAGCTTCTCTCACAATGGTTCTAAATCCTCTCCAAGATTTTTGTTCCACTGCCTATATTTCAGAGAAACAAGACAATGTTTGTTTTATCTTGCGACCCTACAATAAAAATAAATTATTTGTAAGCATCGCTTTTGGCACTATATGCCTTTTTCTGTGCTCAGCATAAAACAGTGAATGATTCGCTTTTTGAATTTTAATATTCCTATGATCACAGAGTCACATAATCATTTAGGCTGGAAAAGGCTCCAAGATCATTAAGGCCAAAATTTGACCAATCATCACCTTGTCAACTAGACCATAGCACTAAGTGCCAAGGCCAGTCTAGAACACCTTCAGGGATAATAATTCCCCCACTTCCCTGACAGTTCCAAAGTTTAACAACCCTTTCTGTGAAAAAATTCCTCCTGATGTCCCACCTGGTGCAACTTGAGGCCATTTCTTCTTTTTCTGTCACTTATTGCCTGGGAGAAGAGCCCAAGCCCACCTGGCTACACCCTCTTTTCGGGGAGTTGTAGAGATTCATAGAGTCTCCCCCTTGAGCCTCCTTTTCTCCAGGTTAAACTGCCCAGCAGAAACACTTTCCAATGCTCCTGCAAAGAATGCCTCAGCTGTTGTCTGTGCATCCTACACTGTGTTTGCAAACATTTGCAAAGCAATAAACTACAGTTCTTGTTTTGGCACTTGTTTTCTTATGATGCACACAAGCCTGACATTTGTTGTGTATAGGGTTTTCTACAGTCCTCTGTAGGACTCATTTCCATCCTTGCTGCCACACATCTCCTTTATTTGTAGTTGTCTTGTGTCCTGTTTATTGGGGTTTTCCAAAGCCTCATGAGGCTCTGGACAGACCAGGTGGGCTCAGAATTTCCTCAGTGAACAAATAGTGACAGGACAAGAGGGAATGGATTCAAACTGACTGAGAGCAGGTTTCAATTAGATATTAGGAAAAAAATCTTTTCTGTGAGAGTGGTGAGGCCCTGGCACAGGCTGCCCAGAGAAGCTGTGGCTGCCCCATCCCTGGAAGTGTTCAACACGAGGCTGGATGGGGCTCTGAGCAGCCTGGTCTAGAGGAAGTTGTCCCTGTCTACAGCAGAAGGGTTGGAACAAGATAATCTTTGAGGTTCCTTCCAACCCAGGCCATTCCATGATTCCCTGATTCTACGAGGTTAGAGTTCAAAAATCAGGGCCAGTGTCAGAGAGTGGTGACCTGGTGATGGAGCTCTGTCTCACTAGTAGATATCTCAGATGTGATAATCCTGTTGCCCGATGAACTGGAGCACTAATCACTGCCATTAGCATCAGCGTGCCTTCCTTTTCTTGCCAAATTCTAATGGCTTCCTAAGTGATTATTCCTGAGCTCTTCCAACAGTTTCTTTAGGGGGGACTTATCTGGTCAAATGAGAACACTGCAGCAAAGATATCTACAACGGTGTTAGTGATTTAGACTGTGCAATTACTGAAAATACATACTTCTAGGGTGTATTTCACCTTACTCTACGGCGGATTCCTTAAATAGATTATTCAGATTCCAGAAAATCCTTCTTTCCAATGGCTGTACAAACCATTCAGGGAAAAAGTAACAACCTAGGCATCTGAAACCAAATGAGGATTATTAGTATTTCCAGATTTCTGTGAAGGACTCACAGCAAAATATGCTATATAATCTTATATCAGTAGTAAGTACATTCGTGTTTTCCCTTCTCTCAAGTATTGTATGTTTCAGTTTTTTGACATGGAAGTCAGAATCTTCACAGTTTGTATAATAAGCAGGTTTCCTACCCACTTTAGCTGAAAACAGTTGAACATAGGAGTGTCAGGACCAGATATGTAAAGAAATACTATTATTTTCTGCCTATCTTCTGTTTTGATGATGCCTGTGTCTTGAAAGGGCAGCATAGAGCGCTGTTGAAAATCTCTCCAGCTGTACTTCACATTTCAGAGAGTATTTTGTTGTATCCCTGCTATGCCTGGTGTTCAGTGATCAGCCTGAAAAGAAAAATCTTCATGGTAACCTAGTTGTGGCTTTCCAGTTCCTGAAGGGAGCCTACAAGGAAAGATGGAGAGAGACTATTTACAAGAGCATGGAGTGACAGGACAAGGGGGAATGGCTTCAAACTGACAGAAAGTAGGGTTAGATCAGATATTACAAAGAAATTCTTTGCTGGGAGGGTGCTGAGGCCCTCGCACAGGTTTTACAGAGAAGCTGTGGCTGCCCCATCTCTGGAGGTGTTCAAGGTCAGGCTGGGTGAAGCTCTGAGCAACTTGGTCCGGTGGAAGGTGTCCCTGCCCATGGCAGGAGGACAGAACCAGATGACCTGTAAGGTCACTATCACCCCAGGCCATTCTATGATTCCATAATTCTAAGAGACCTGCAGCAAATATGCTGTTCTTGATGTGGTCCAGCTAACTGGGCATGACAACAGTAAGAACTACACTCTCCCTGGGAAGGGGGAAGAAAAAGCCCCTGGCCCCTTTTGCCTACCTGTGCAATTTCCAGTCTGGTCTTAAAGCTTTACAGGAGGGGTTTGCAATGTCTTCAGTGTAAGAGAATTTTCGGGGGAGCCACAAAGGTGCCAAGACCCTTCCCTGCTGAGAGGAGTGGAGGACTTCCTGCCCAGGAAAAGGGAGCATAGAGAGGGTGGCCTTGTCTCTTTCCTGCTTCTCCAGAAACAGAACAGCAGTCTGGTAGCCATCTACGACACAAGAGTCCAACTAACTTCTCACTGCTGGAAGCATGACAGGAAATGGGGAAGAATGTTCTAGAATACAAAATGAGACAGATGGTCTGCTAAAAAAATTTAGCAGCAGCAAATCTCTCTAAAAGGCAGTTGGGGTCTACCCAGAAAGAAACTGAAAGAGCCAGAGAAAGCCAAATTACTGCTGCTGTTCCAATTTTGTGGATGCACAGTTGGGTGAACCTTCAAAATATAGGGCCAGAGTCTTCCCTGCATGTGTTTAGGTAGAGATGCCAGTAGTGAATTCAGCAATCAATCAGCAGTCAAGGCAAGGCAATCCAAACGTAATGTTTGTATTTAATTTTCTGGGCAGGAGTAAGATGAGGCTGAGGGTTCTCTCTCACTCTCCTTTTCTTGTGTCTCCAATTTAACTGTTGGAAGATTCTCAATATGCATCTGTGAATATGGTAGATGTGATGCTGAGAAGCAGAAATGTATTAAAGCTATTGGATTGTGCAGGTAACTGATTAGGAATCCCATCCAAATACTGTATTTCTCTTTGGCCTGTGCTAAATGCTGAGACAGGGAGAATTTCCCCATTTCTGCAGAACTACCAAGGCCCTGTCTCTGCTTCTAGTGTTTTAATTCCAGCAGTTAAAAGCCTGTTACCAAGAACAGCAGTCCCTCAAAGGGAAAGAAACTGTGACAATGTGAATTCTGTGACAATGACATTTGCTTCATTGCAATGAAGTGCACCATGCCAGTATGTATAAAACAAGATGCAAGTGGCAAAGCTGTCATCCATGCTTGCACAAAGGCCAACTCCTAAATCAGCAGCAAATGGTCAAAATGAGAGCCTTGTGGCTCAGATCAGAGGAGGTGGCACTGGTTGCTAGGGCGTCATGGGCACTATTGAAGGATGGCAGATGAATAGAATACATTCGGGAATTTGGTTACTGGTGGACAGAGAAGAAGCTGGGGAAACCTTGTGGAAGGTCACTAAGCTATCACATGTGTAATGGGAGCTTTTAGAGGACAGAATTGAGCCCTTTATTTTTTTCAAACAGAGGATAGAATTGAAAAGGTAGAGCCTGTGCACAAGCCAGAGATGCCACAGTCACCTGCTATGATGATCCCAAAATCCCACAATGGGTCAGGATGGAAGGGACCACAGTGGTTCAACAGGTCCAACCTCCCTGCTGAAGCAGGATCATCCCAGAGCACATGGCACAGGATTGCATCCAGTTGGCTCTGGAATACCCCCAGTGAGGGAGACTCCACACCCTCTCTGGGTGATCTGTTCCAGTGTGGGGTCACTGCACAGCAAAGAATTTCTTCCTCCTGTTCAGATGGAACTTCCTGTGCATCCATTTCTCCCATTGCCTCTTGTCCCATTGCTGGGCACCACGGAGCAGAGCCTGGTCCATGCTCTGAGCCCTCCCTGCAGGCACTGACAGACATGGATGAGGTCTCCTCTCAGCCACTGGGTGACTCAGCAGAAGTCAGTATTTCCAGGTGTTGGTGTGCCTAGGCAAGATGCACAGGACTTCTTTGTGATATTCTTAATAATTCCCCATTTGGATCCGGTGGCCTGTGTTAGTTCTCCTGTGCATGGCTTGTTGGTTATAAGGCCTTTTCGTTTGCCCTTCTAGAGAAGTCTAACCAATCTCACAAAGACAGGCTGTTTCCAAAGGAATGCAATCAGGGGGAAGTACCTGCAATTCCCTTTGAACTTCACCAGCTAAAAAGAAATTACTGTTTCATATATCCACATTGCAATACTTCATCACACTAACCAATCCTCAAAAATAGAGCACTGTGTCTGGGATACCTGCTTTCCTCAACTGCAAAACTTTAGCTGGAGAGGAAGAATTGGGGATGCTGAAGGTGAATCTCAAAGCAGCAAGGGCCAGGGAACCAATACTTGGGAAGCTCAGAAGATGGAAAGTGAAACAAGTTGTGGAGGTGCAGTGAAACTGGTGTTGCTCTAGTTATATTTGCTGACAGACCACTAAATCAATTCACAGTGAATTTGCACTCCCAGCTCATGCATGAGGCAAAGAACCAGTTTCTCACCACCTGAAACCTGATATGGAAAACTGTTCCTTAGAAAGTGCCCTGTCTCTCTGGGGATTTTAATATTGACATGTATTCCTGGCATCAGCATGCTTGCCAAAGAAACTGCATTTTCTTGGACAAGCATCACTTTATAGTCCCCAATACAAATATGGGGGTCAGGTCACCTTGTGTCTGTTCTTTATTCTTTATTCTGCTGTACCATGCACAGACAAAGACAGAAGGAATAACTCTTTGAAGTTATTAAGCAGCATTTTCTCTGTAAATGTTGACTTAGATTTACAGGGATAGGGCAAGGATCCAACAAAAGCTGCCACAGAGCAGAGTGAGCAGCAGGGCTCAGTACAATAGGAATGGGTGGAGTTAGAAGACTGGTACAAAACACTCTTTTTATCTTTCCCTATCCTTCAAGTCTGGCAGGGGAAAAAAGACACACAAGAGGAAAAGGGAATCTCTCACCTGTCAAGTGCCCTGGGAGACAGTGAGCCAAGTCTGGAATTCCTACCTATTAACCAAGTTGTGATCAGCTCTGCCACTCACCTGGATTCTGACAGACTTTCCAGGTAAGTGAAAGTCCGATCAGTACTGGCTTTATGAGACAAAGTCCTATTTTTGTGGTCTGACACTAGGACCCCATATCTATTCTATTATTGCTCTTGTGAAAAAGAAACCAAACTTGACCAGCACTAGAACAAGGATGTGTATGCACAGCTACTTCCTCCTTCACCTTCACCTACAAAACTTGTTACAGAAGGTGTTTCACTCTGCTATGTAAATATTGTTGCCTTTGTTCATCCCTAGGTTAAATTTTGATTCAGGACAATTTTACTGGACTGAAGCTGCCTAAAACGTTGGCGTGATTTCTCTTACAAGTTTTTAATCTCTCCAATTTCATTATAATAAGACTAAGTGTACGTGTCTAAATGTGAAGTTTCTAAAGCACTAAAGCCACTGAAACACCTTTTGAGACAGAAAGCTGTAGTCTGAAAGTGCTGATCTACATTTCTGGCCAAGAAGGGACAATGTACCAGCTCTGTTCTTTCCCAGCATCAGTTCACTCCAGCACCCATTCACAGCACAGGGCTGATTTGATTTTCACTGATTGCCAGCAGCCTCAAGGGGCCAGCTGCTTTAGCAGCTGGAGAGCTGCCAGGAGTAAAGTGGCCCTGGCCACCAGCCCCGGTGCTGATGGCAGGGCAAGGAGGTGCACCAGCTACTGCAGCAACTGCTCGAGGATTCCTGAAATGGGGCGCAAAACCAGCAGCTGCCAGCCACTCTCCTTTTAAGGTCAGCTTTGACCCAGCAAACTGCTTCGTTGGATCTAGCTCCATGTGTGGGAGCTTCCTTACGCTTCTTTTTCCCTCATCTTCTTGCATTGGAAGCAAAAAGTTGTTGGCTGTGAGGGGAAAAAAAAGCCCCCAATATATTTGCTTACTTTCTGAATTCAAATCAACTTAAAATTTGTTTGTTTTCTACTTGTTTCCTCTTAATCCAGGGAATAAAGCCTGGAAGGAAGGGTACTTGTAGTGCTTTCTCAACAATATTTTAAGGGTCAAAGTGTATTTCCTTTTGAAAGTCAGACTTTGGAGTAAAAATAAAAAACCTCTTTTCTAATGTTATAAGCATACTTAAATATTGTTTTCCGTGATCTGCTAGTTATAAGTAAAAGTGGTATTCTCACACTAAAAGATGTTACAAAGTAGCTATAGTTCAATAGGACAATTAACAGCAGACTTACACCAAAACAAAATTTAAACAGGCAGCTGTGTGTACTTCAGCAGATTCTTAATAAATCACCTGATAAATTACACTATTGTAGCCAAGGTATATGAAATTGTTTCAAAACATGTTTGTCCAAATTCCATCTTTTTGCAATAAAACTTCTGCAGGCCTCCAGTAAAAACACTTTTATTTCCTTTTTTTCTCAAACTTGTATATTAAACTTGTTGATAGAGCTCTGGCCAAAAAAAAAAAAAAAAATCTACAGAAGATGTATTTTTAAATGTTGCTTTGTAATTTTAGCTATATTGTAACTATTCACTTTTTATTTCAAATTCTCATTTTCATTAGAAATACAATAGCCAAGAGTACAGAACTGTTCTACAATATCTGTAGTGCTTAAATCTATTCAGTTACCTGCCTTCATATGTCTCTAGATAAATACTCTTGAAATAAAATTTTACCACTAATTATTATAGGCAAGGGGATTTGCTGGCACCTGAATTTATTCTTGTGATAGTTATTTGACCTAAGTGAAAAAAAAAACAACCTCTATAATTACAAGAAGTACATTTTGTCAATGGGTATTTTGAAGAAGCCCTTTTCATCATTTTCAGGATTCTTATACATAAATATTTATGTATATAATATATAAAATAACCTACTCCATTGAAAATTTTAGGTTCAACGTGTGTGCTTTGATAAATACTATAAATATTCTAAAAAGTCATTCAAAAGAAGACAATGAAATGCCAGATTTTGCACATTTACAAAATTTGAATGTTAAAAGATGTACTTTGTTAACCACAACTGATTTATGCTGATTCAGGAGTTGGGCCTTAAAGATATTTTCCAAGTGTGTTTCCATTAATTCAAAAATATTGTTAACAAATTCTTAAATGGAAAAATATCACAATATAAATAGTTGGCTTCTTTCCCTTACCTATGCACATACAGAAACAAGGTACATATGGAAAATGTGCTTTCTAAATACATAAACACATTTAGATGTAAAATCTAATGCTTTGTCCACCTAGACAGATGAAATCCCGAGTATCTCTGGGATCCTAACATTTCTAAAATACCTTTGTTGTCAGAGGAAACCTAAACTTGTGAGCAACCCTTCACATCAGTCTGTGTGCACTTCAAAGGTTTCTGTCTACCTTTTGAAGTGCACTATCCATATCCAGCACTAAAGCTTTTCTAAGTGGAGACTGGCAGCTGCAAAAATAGACTGTAAATCTGGTTTCAGCCAGACTGTAAGTAGATTTAAAGACATATTTTAAAAAGTCCTGAGAGCCTGTCTTGATTACAGTGCCAAGAATTTCTACCTTGACATTTTCACTCAGTAACTCCTTTCCCCAGTGGCCCATCAGAAACCTCTCTGCTCCTCATCACCTCCCCTTAATGCTTCTTAAGACAAAACAGGGCTGGAGATGAAGTCCCTGATGTATAGCGCTTCCAATGAAAGGCTGGAGCAAATGGTCAAGCCATTATCTGTAGATAAAAACACAAGTATTCTTTCCACATGCTGCTGTGTGGATGGCAATAGGAACAAGATAAACACTCTGTGCTTGTGTCTGTAATTCTGTTATAGACAGCAGCTGCTGTGGACTGCGTTCTTCCATTCCTACCCAGAAGCTTCCTCTGCTGTTTCTGTGCTCCACGCTGGAGTCTTCACTCCATAGCATTTTGAAGGTACAGGACAACATTAGGAACCTGGGAACCTAAGTCCTCTCTTTCTGTGTCATTAGACGTCAAAACGCTTTGCAAAGGCAGCAGTCATAGTTACTCCACAATACAGCTGTAAAAATAAAGGTGTGTCATAGGCACACGCAATCTCTTTGAGGTTGAAGTGATCTCTTTAAGTCCACCAAGCAGTGTGAGAGCAAGGAACAGGACCTTGCAGCTCAGAGGCTTAAAAATTATTACACCAATGAATCCACAGTATTTTTTCAGTCTGTGGTATCTGATACTCAAAAAGAACACAGGTTTTTGTTACAGCTTGAAGTTTCTCATTTGAACGTCTCAAATCCTGGTCTTCTGAGCCCAAACATCAGGCAGTGACTCTCAGCCTTTTCCATAAAATGAGTGTCTGTTACTACACAAACCATTTTGAGAGGGTGTTTTCCTCTGTAGAAGCAGATGGGATTTTTGCAAAGCACCTAACAATGACCATCCACAGGAAAAACATGTCTCATTTATTGAGACTGAAAGAACGAAAGAACTTCTGGATCCCTCTTTCTGGGAATTGGGTTTAATGCTGTATTTAAGTCTATTATAGTTCTCTATTTGATTGTGATGTTTGGCACAGTTAGAATCAGCATATTCTGAAAATGTATATTTGTTTTGAGCTAGATAGCCATAACAGACCTTTGAAGGAATGATGTCAGATAACTTTGTAATATATGGGGCCCACTTACATTGAGCTTGTCAAAATTTTAAATAGATGAGTGTCAGTGCTGGCAGGAGACTTACCTTCTTCCTGGAAGAGTATTTTATTTCGGTTTATGTAGCAAAAGAGAAGGGAAAGCATGAGAAGAGCAGCAAAGACTCTCTGGGTAAACCCAAAATATTTTGAAATACCCAGGGAGGCTGATGAGGTGTTGAAGTGTTGTTTTTTCTAAGATGGGAGTAAGAAATTATTACTTTTGATACCTCTGCCAGTGGCTTGAAGCTCTTGCTCCTCACTCCTGCCTGATCAGTGTTTTAGAGAAACTGTTCCAGTTCCTTCCTGTGCCCTTACTGATTCCCTTTTTGGTAGTGTGCTATAGCAGTGCAGGATTTATCCCAAATTAAAGCACTTGCAAAGACAGTGTATTACATTCACAGAGGTTTTGGCTTACTTTTCAAGATTTACGGTGAGGTTTTAAAAAAACTATGGAAAAACAAGTCTGTCTCGTTTTTTGGGTATCTTTTATATTTGGCATCACAAAATCCATATAGTGTTTAGTGCTGTAGTGTTTTCATAGAAAAAAAGTCTTAATATTTAAACAATACATAATAATTTACCAGTATTAATATTTGCATTTTTAATAAGTAATGTCCACGATGCCCAAGAGTTGCTTCTGAAAATTAATTCTCAATGAAGAAATTATTTACAACAAGAATACAATGGAGGAACAGTAACATCTGGCTTAATTCTTTGATTTCCATTCTGATAAGGCTGTAAAATCTTATAAAATTAATTAATAACAAAAAAAAAAACCAAGCACCATAGCATGTTTGGAGAGGTGGAACCTCTATACTATAACTTCTTTGTCTAGAGCTGCTTTCCAATGTATTTATTGCATTAAAATAAATGTTGTAACAGTTGACAGTAATGGAGAGGTGATGTTGCTTTTTCCTTTAAAAAGAAGTTAAGGTCCCTTCCAATCCAAATAATTCTGTGATTCTATGATTTTCAAGCTCATATCTGAAAAAGCACATGATTATACATGTGCACATATGTGCAACCTGCCCTGTGTATTTCAGGTGAGTTCCTCTCTCTCAGCTTGACATTGTCTGTGTAAGGCCAGCGGAGAGCTCAGGCAGGGAGGGGAGAGTGGGGAGAGCGGGAGCAGGAAGGTATGGAAAATAACATCAACCATGCATGGGGGGTGTAATGAGGATTTACCCAGCTCCAGCTGGTTTTAACAAACTCAAGTGAGTTGTGTCACTTGTGCCCTTGTCCTGTAGAATGGGGAATAAGAAGAGTTGGGGTGTGAGCCCATAAGCTGACACAGCTTTGCCAGGGTGGGTTACTAGAAGTGGTAGGATACCACAGCTCCACACCTCCTCCAACAAACCAGGGCATATCCAGTCTCTCCCATGAGCTCCAGTCGACGCTGCAGACATGTCTGACCCTAAGCACGTGTCAAAAGCCTTGCTCTCTCTTTAGCATGCAATTGATACCCATATTTTTAACAAAAATGATGCATTAAAGTGAAGGAAACCTGAAGCTGTTCTGTTGAATAACAAGACTGAAATAGTTTCCTGGGTTAAGGGGAGAGCTTAAGAATGAAGTATACCCTTGGACAGAAAGTGAATGCCTAGAACTTAAGCAGTGATTCACCACAGAGACAGAGAGGGTAGTCTGAAGGTTTGCATCATCTAAGACATGTTACTGGTACAGCCTGTAATGAACAGACTCTTTGAGGATGGGAGTCAAGATCCATGATCTCCATATTCCCTGAAGAATGTCTCATAGAAACTTCGTAGAGTTTTTAAATATCCCTTTCCAGGCTTTGTGCCTGCTGGAAAGCTTTGCTTATTCAGCATCTGGAGGTGTCAGCTTCAAAAACGATGGCTTAGCCCAGGGGCTTAGCAATTAGACCCTGATCCATTAAGATACTCTAGTTAAGAGCTCTCTGAACCCACTCCTTGCCCCCCTCCCCAGTGCAGTCGTAAGGAAAGTAACAGGGCTTTCTGAAAGTAGTGTGCATTTCACCTTAATGGTATTTCAAATGAAATGTGCAGTTAAGTAGATTTCATATTTGCAGGATTCCTTCACATTTTAATTGGTTTTAAGATTTCCTTCTATTCTTTCTTTAAGTCTTTAATTATTCCTTGTTTTTTCTTGCATTTTATAGCTAATACCTTAGTATTATTGTTACAATTGTTTTGAAATTTTCCAACCCTGGTAGGTATTTTTGCATTACACAGAAAAACGTGTACTCTGGGCCATTTACACAAGAGATACTCTGTCATAATTCAGGATAATTCTGGTATAGCAGGAGAAATCAGCAGCCTAGTCCTAGTCAATACATCAGAGAGAAATTGATTACAAACCTGTGTCATTAATTTATGCCGGTAGAGGGTTTGTTCATTCTGAAAACTGGGATCTCAGACTGGGTTATGTTTTAATAAGCACTAGCAAAATGCTCTCTTTTTAAAAAATTACTCTCAAAAGTGCCAGACATGGTGTGATCCTTGGGGCTGTCCTGCGCAGGGCCGAGAGCTGGACTTCAAAGGTCCTTGTGGGTCCCTTTCAACTCAAGGATCCCCTTCAAGCATATTCTGTAATTCTCTGATTCTATGGTGAGGTTTTACAGCTCATGAAGAGAGCTCATGACCTTGGGCATGCCCTACAGTGCTGGTGCCCCAAATGTGCTTATCATCAGGAATATCTCAAAATCCTTCCTTAAATCCATTTGGAGAAACGGCGGCAATGCTAAAATTTCA
>WEKY01012822.1:118029-128112 GCA_013390045.1 Picathartes gymnocephalus | reverse complement strand
GATCAGTAAATAAAAAAAAAAAAAAAAAAAAAAAAAAAAAAAAATTCATAAAATTCACAAATAAATGCCATAACCTGAAGGGGTAAAATACAAAAACTTGACTTGAATGGCTGCTTTTTTGTCGGTACCTAACGAGAATATGCTGGGTGTGGTGGGTGTAGATTTTGTGTGGTTACAGCCTGGGTGACAACACATGCTGTGCCTGCAGACACTGGTGCTCCCCAAAGCCCCCCAGTCAGAAAGATGGCTCAGCCTGCTCTGGCTTGAGCATCATCCTTTTCCTGTTCCCCCCTCTTCAGGAGAAACAGGAATCTGTACACTCAGGAAGTGTCTAGAGCAGGACTGAAACAGTCACCTCTCTGTTGAGCCCCCGATGGGTCACAGAGAGGCAAACACAAAAGTGCTTTAATCTCATTTGCATTTTATGTCATCAAAATGGCTCTAAGGGTGAACACACTGCACTATAACTAATCCTAAAAGTATATAAAAAAAAAAAAAGTAGGGCAAGCCCCACAAAAATAATCATATTAGAACCGAAGTGATGAGATATTTGTATTTAAGGAGGATCATTTTAACATTCTGAGCCTTTATTCTGCATTCCTTTCATGTTTTCAAATTTTTGCATAAAGCCAAGAAGGTTACAATCTTTTTTTCTTCCTTTTCTGTTATTATTTTATGCAATATTTGACCCCATAACCTGGGCTTTAGGAAAAACATTCTATATCACAGGGCACATAATAAAATTGAGGGAATGATTTTTTTTATAATAAAGGCTTTGTACAAATTAATATTTTTTGAATGCTGCAAAAAATAGCACACATTTATAAGTGCATAGGAACCTGTATATATACATATATGAATGACTAATGACTGCCTGTGTTCACTGGACATTGTGAGTACACACTTGTTTTATTGAAGTATCCAAAATTCTATCATTCACAGCCTAAAGCCTATATTTAGAATTTTTGTTCCTGGAGTGCAAAGTGGCTTCAAACAGGTTAATTTTTTTTTTTTTTAATTTTATTTTATTGAGTAGTCTAATACTGGCTATATCCATGAAAGGTTTCTTGCATGTTTTCCAGTTTGCTTTAGGAGTGTGAAATATAGGTTGAGTAGTCATTGTTCTATTCTATCAGTTTCTAGATTCTGTAATCTTTTAATAGTCTCTTCAACTCTTATCTATTCTGTTCCTAATTCCTCATTTTACTGCCTTGGTAATCTGATCCTAGTGCAGAGAAATCTCCACCTTCCTCACTTTTTAAAGTCAATGTAACAATGATTTATCCTTTGGTATAGTTCATCATTTCCTTTTAGCTAGATTTTTTTTTACTGAAGTTTCTTCTGTGCCCAGTTAGAAAAAACATTATGGCAGAAATAGCACAATCTGTTGCTAGCCTCTAACCCTACCAAAATGTATTACCAAACCTCAAATGCAGAGTAGGGAAAATTTAGGCTGACCTGTGTCTTCCCAAAGTGCCACAAAAAGTAGTGGTTCTCCTGAGTCTGTTCCAGTGCCCCTTTCTAGGGGCCACTGAGCTGAAAATTAAACTTTTGACTGAATATCACCTTTAAATCACTAATAGCCCTGTTTATTAAAGACCCCATTGCATCAGAACAGGTTTGCTGAGAATTTCCTTTCTGGTGGTAATCCCATTCCCTTTTCCTAATACAGTGTTAGGAAAATGCTGCAATACAATTCTTCCTAGAAATTCTTGCTGTTCTAGCAGCACACAAATCAGCCACATTTCAGTGGTGCTCTCTGCTCTGCCACAGCTGCTGTCCTCTGCTCCTCCTGGCCTTTTCGAGCTGCAGTAAGAGTCCCTCACAGATCTTGGCAGGTGGCAATTCCTTGCACTCCTTCAGAAACCAACCCCACATATGGCCAGTGCCAGTGACAGGGAAGAGAAAAGCAGCCCAAGAAAAGAATCTCCTAAAGGTATTAGCCACTGGGATTCAACCCAGTGGGAATTCAATAGGAATTGCTCCACTGATAGCAAGAGATAATCAATCCAAGGGCTGTGTGAGTTCTGGAGAGCTCAAATCTGTGGAGCACCAGAAGAGTATATGCTTCTTTTCTTGACATAGATGGAGCAGGGGCCAGAAATCACCTGCCAATCATCTACTTCAGAAAAGAAATGCTGAAATTCCCCAGAAGCCTGTGATCCCTTGGCCTTATTGCAATTTTATGTAATGTCTGCTGGTATTGTGTTGGTCCGTGCTAGAGTTGTGCACAGTACAGACAAAAAGAGTTGTGCAACCCGGTAAACAAGTCATTTCTGGATTCTGGAAATAACTGATGAAGACAAGGAAAACATCTGGAAATTCTCAGGCCATGATACTTCTCCACATGCAAGATTTGTAACATTTTCACAGGGTGAGATCAGCAGTGATCTAGGAATAGAAACAGTCCTGTTCAGGTTTTGAGGGATCTTTTTACACTAGCATGAAAGTTTCTAAATATTTCTAATGAGCTTGGATTTTGTTTTACTTATCACAGCTTGTTGTTATCATAGCTTTCTTTAACAACAGAAGCCAAAAACCTAAAAATAAAACCAAAAGTCTGCATTTAAAGATTTTGTTTAGTGGTTAGTCAAGCGTTCATAATGTCTTTACAGAATAAACACCTCTTGCTTCCTGTACTGAAATTTTCAGCAGTTTTCTTGAACACATCTCTGTCAGATTAACTGAAGCCACAGAATCTGACCAAAAAGAAACAGCAGCATATCTTTACAAGCCACTTACTTGCATCTATTTTAAAAAGTTACCACTGCACTCTAGTTGAAAATTACATTCCTTTCAAACAATTTACCAATGTCTGCTTATTTTCAAACCAAAGAACTCTACATATTATTAACTCCTCCATCTGATTAAATTTGTCTACAAATATTGCTTACTGCTCCTCCCCATTAGGTGAGTTTCTGTGATAAATATCTTTGCTGAAATTTTGGTATCCATCTCTCTCCTTCTAACAAACAGTATATATTTTAAGAGACACATGTCTTTTCACAAAGGGCAGTCTGAGGCTGAGATCTCTAGCAATTCATTGTGTGGAGCATATTCTATTATTCTTCACAAAATCACAGCTCTGCGTGTGTATTTTTTTAGCACATCCCAGGTTTTGTTGTCGTTATGGTTCTCTGAATTTTCTGGTCAGTGTGGTAGATACTCAGGCCTGTGAGAAGGTGGGAGGAAAAACCTTCTCAACTATAAACTAATTTGTGCCTTACCCTGGATTCTGGGAAAGCAGTTTCACAAGTGGGGCATCCTAGCCCTTATCCAGGTCTCTCTAGGTCTGATTGCATCCAGGACACTCAGGATCATGATGTCTTAAACAAGATGGTTCAAACCAGTCAAGGGGAATGGCTGGTAAGAAGCAGACCCTACAGAGGTGAGGTAATGCTTTTTTCAGGCCAACTTCCCCTTTTCCCCACAAGACACAGCTTCAGAGAGGCAGGGTCCAATAGCAGTCATATCTCTAGAGGAGACTTTGGACCACCAAGGACCCCAAAGCACCCCCCAACTCTTTCGGGAACTCTGCACCAGGACACCACACATGCCCCACAGAGTTGCACAAGACACAAAGAATCTCCTTCCTGAACAACTCTTTTTTTCATGGGCCTTCAGCCCCAATAAATCAAGATTGTGATCATTATTCCAACCATAGACATCAAAATTGCAATTATCAAGTCTTGTTTCTTTACTCATGGTTGATAATATCCTTCCCCTCCACTATCTATCTCTTTCCTTCTTCTTTCTTTTTTTAACTTGTATATTTTCTTCATGGTAGTCTCATACTTTCCTAGAAAGGAACCTAAACAGCTGCTGCCCCCTTTCTGTCGCAATCAAATTGTTTTAAAACAAATCTGCCTCATTGACACCAGTCAGTCAGTGTTGTTTCACTCAAATTCACCTCAAGGGATTTATTAACAGGAAGCTCAGCTGCCCTGCCTCAGAGGCAGGTCATAACACACAAGAAAATCTTTTGCATTTTAAAGGCTGTCCTCAAAAGGGCAGGACTTCCCACATCAGCAAACATTCCACAGAGGAAGTAAACAAATTGACTGGGTACCAAGCTTTTCCCAGTTAGTTGACATGTGGGACGCGTGACTATTAAAGTAAGATAGAAATGATGCCTGTGACAGCCAAGGTGCCCTCATCCATGATCCAACACTTGGCAGAGTCCACACCAGCACAGCATTTCGCAGATGTGGCACTGGGAGGCACGGGTGTGATCGAGGCCACTTGCTGCTGGTCATATGTGAGCTTATAGGAAGACATGGTTGGGTGTCAGCATAATCCTCACTTACTGAATACCACAAGGGAGTGAAAGGATTAAAGGAAAAAAAAAAAAAAAAAGAAATTATCTCAGCCAAGGTTTGAAAGCAGCTGGGGAATCAATGATGCAAGTGAGAGAATGCTACAATTAAGTTTGCTCATGCAACCTTAATTCACTCATTGTCCATATGTTTCAATAGCTCAGACAGAACCTTTTTCCATAGGTAGTTTTCCCTTTAAATTGTGCAGAATAGATCTCCTGAGTAAGATGCAGTAATATGCAGTTATGTCTACAAAATACTGGACAATCTTTCTGCATCTGTTGAAAGGAGCATAATAAAGAGAGCAGACTTCAGGAAGGGAATGAACAATATCCGTCCTGAGTGTTTCTGCATGGTGTTCGGTCCATTACTCCAAGGAGCATTGCTACAAGCCTTGACCAGTCAAGACCTTCTCATTTTCCAGCTGCTCAGCTTGCAGTGTGGATATCAGCTTTGTAAAGTGCTGAGCACTCATTTTTGCAACTGGAGTTGGTGGGATACATCATTTTAATATCAATGTACAGAGAAATTAGTGGAATATAGATCTTAAATATCAATGGACCATGTCATGCTGACAGCAGTGTGCAACTACATTTCTAACCCTGGGCCTACCTCAGGGTGCTAAATGGACCTATACACAAAGGACTTAACAATGTCAAGTTTCCTGAAGTCAGGTTATGTATCTCATGTTGAAAACTAAAATTAATAGATTATCAATTTCCTCGTCAGTCTCAATTGCCTTGTATAAAAAAAAGAAGACTAAATAGGAGTGCCTTTGCTCACATGAGTAGAATTAAAGTTTATTAACAGCTGGGAAACACTCACCAAAATATATATATATATGTAAATGGTGACACTCAGAACTGAAGATAAAATTAGTAAGGAGAAAGATTGCTTTAGTTTCCGTGTTCCTGTTTGACTGACATTTAGGATCCTGTGGATTACAAGGCATACAGTGATTTAAAGAAGACAACAGTGTTTTGTGAAAGTGGGTGTTGAGATGGCTCTGCTGACTTAATTGTTCCTGTTCCTAACTTAAGGCTTTTTGTTCTTGTAAGGTGTTTTCAGATGCAGAGCCACTTCTGGGGAAGAGAAGCATGGAGCAGATTCTGGGCAGCTCTCCCTCCTTAGATGTCATCAGCATGTACCCCACTGCTGCCCCGGGAACGTAGGATGCTTCTCCTCCCTCTTCCTAAAGGTGCCCCTCTCTCTGTTTTGCATGTGCAATTATGAAAATTAAATGGTTTTATTTTTTCATAGCAGAGATATATGAGAAGCACAACAGAAAGTAACTGTGCCATTTCTTTTGGTCCTTTCTACTAAAGTATGCTTTTCTGGGGATTTTTTTCCTGGTATGCCATTTCTGACATAGACAGTTCCAGGTAGAAGGGAGCTGTTTTATAATTGTGAGTTTAAGCAACTTTTCAATCATTTTTTACTATACATTCTGGTAGGTGTATTTTCCACAAATGATACTGCTCTCCTTATAGGAGAGTTGGCACACCTTTACAGCAGTTCTTGACTTTTTTTGTGATTTCTGCCAAGCCAAATTTCACAATATATAGGAGCAATAAATTCTGTCTCCTAATAGATGGTTGGAATAGGAATAGATGTTTCAGTTTTAACCCCTACCATCATCAGCATTAAGAAGCGACTGCTTGCCAATATAAACCACACAGTTACCACAGCTGTTTTCCTACTCAAATGTTGACTAAAGATGAGCTTCTCAGACAGCATTAAAAGGACAAATGATAGCCTGTTACAGAAATTACTGCATTCTGCAGCAGCAGCGTTCCCTTCTGAGTGACTGGCCCCTAAAGCTGGAGCAATAATTAAATCACTGTAAGATCTATGTATAAGATAGTTCTCATAAATACACTGGTATTTGCCTGTATGGTCGATTTAGCTTTGTCATTGTCATCTCCATGGACCTGCATTCAGTCACATCCTACTGCTGCTGTGTTCAGCTGAACAGAGAGGGAAGCTGAGGAGCATTAATTGTATCTAATCTCCCTCTCCCTCTTCACCCCAGTTGTGTTATTCCTACCTTCCCTTAGCTTCTTGAATGGCATTTCTGGTAGGAGACAGTGCCTTGTACAGGCACAAAAAAACACCAATTGTATCCAAATACTACAGTTGGAAAGATATGTCCATGTGCTCAGTACCCTAAAAATTGATCCTTTTTTTATCCATAGTCTGTATTGACCTCTTGTTCACTTCCTCTGTCCTAATACACGGTTGTACACACACACACACGTGCACCTAGATGCTTCCCAGCATCAGATCCTCATCCTGCTCTGCAGAGGACATCTCCTGTGAATATTCTCCCAGCTGGTTTTGCTCCAGGGTGTAGGTTTCCCACTCATTCACAGCCTCCTCTGCCTACAGTAGCTTTACGCCCCCAAGTCACAATTCTGTGCTGTTCTTAGTGCCAGTTTTTGTGTGACTTGGGGTGGTGTTTGGTGATCTTCTGACCTTTTCCAGGCAGCTTTGGCTGATCTATTGCTGAGAGGTCCAACTGGGTTGCTACCCTCCCATTTTCTGGCAATTCTGGGCAGCAAGAGCTTATACTGTTACCCTTTATTGCAGAACCAATTATCTCTCCTATAAAATCAATAAAAATATCGATTAAGAGTCCAGGTAATGGAGATGGGATAGAATATTGGCAGTATTTATTAATACATTCCAGATACTCTTGGCTCAGATATTATTCTTAATTGTATACCTTCTTCTGAGTGATCTCTTTGCTTTATTGACTCGAATTTTATCCATCCCCCATAAATTTGTTGAAGAACTGTAAAATAACTAAAGAGTAACTCTAATGCAATTACACTTTATTTAATCCTGCTCCCAACATGGAGATGCTAGGTTCTGAACAGGAGCTTTCAGCTGCAATCTGTAGGATTTATCTCCAAGTGTGCAGGGGATACAATTAGGTGAGCAGTGTTCATCTTGTCCACTGTGCCATTTAACTCCCAGAAAGTCCTTTTACTTCAAGCACAGCTCTCTGCATAGCTGTCACAGCACTGTGTAAAAGAGCTGTTCAGTCTCTGCCTTCGCTTATTTCATGTGGGTCTGCTGGCAATCAGATTTAGCTGTACATGGATAAGCTTCCAATCTCTTGACATGGTCATCCTGTCACAAGTTCTTCAATTTTTCAGCCAGCAAGGACTAGAAATACTGGGGGAAAGGGAATGTTTCCCATAGCACTGCAGCCATCCGTCCAGCTGAGTTAGCACTGACAGGCTCCTCAGACAGCAAACCTCACCTGTCAGAAGATCAGGATGGAAAATACAGAGGGAGAAGCAGAGAGGTACTTTCCTCCTCTGCTACACAAAGGGATGTTTCCAGAAATAATTTGCTTTGATTCACTGAAACAGAATGATAAAGCATTTTGCAGGTTGTAAGTCCTGCAATAACGAAATATCAATAATCCCACCAGTTGATAAAACCCATCTTGTAAACAGCCTTCACATTACTTTAGACTTACAATTATTTAGGCAATGTACAAATTTACACTTTAAAGAAAAAAAAACATAGAAAAAGAAAATAAACAACATAAAAATTTAATTGCATAGCCTATTTTAAACTGCAGCACAAAAGATTAATTACATTTTGCTCCTATTTCTCAGTTCTCTGAGAACTATGGCAGTAGACAATTGAATACATCTTTATGTTTTGTTCAATAAATGGAATTGCTGCCAGTGCTTAAGATTTTGATATGTCCATAAAACATCCAGTCTATTCCACCACAACTTTTTCAATGGAAAAAAATAAAACAAAACCTCTAAAACTCAGAGGCAAATCAACAAAAAACCAAACCAAACAAGCACCCTACAGGTATCCATACTTTCAACCACATTTATTTCCTCTATTTTAAAGAAATAATTTCTCACCCTAACCCATTACCACTCCAAGAATGTAGACAGATTTCTAAACCTTAAATCAAGTGGCTGAATATGAAAATAAAAAATCATCAAGAACTTGTTACAAATCTTGTCATATTTACACAGGAAAAATCAGACCCTAAGAATTTTGCTGGGTTCAAAGCAAAGAAATTGGAAACTAAGGGAGGTTTTGGCTCATTAATTATTGTGGTGCTACCCTGGATTATGCTCAACAGCTCTCTGGGAGTCCCAATTCTTGTATGGAGAGATCTGGCACTTCAGATACAATGATTCACATTCACATCAGTGATAGGCATTTGCACAGGTAGTGGGGGGCTTCCCACAGCACACTCAGGGCAGACAGAGTCCATAAATGGCTTCTTTACCTTAGTGGCTTGTGCAAATTTCCAAATATGTGACCCTGAAGCTGATGCATCCAAGGAGTCTTCCATTTTCAGTGAAGGAGGGTGTGCTGAAATGAGCTTGTCCTTATTGTAGATTGCCCTTTCCATTTATCAGACAATTTACTATTTAAATTTATTGTTTAAATATGTACCATTTAGCTGGTTCTGGAAACTATTTCCCCACATTTTAGCGAGAGGGTTAGAAATACATTCAAACAGGCAGGGTGCATGCAGAGGAAATTTGAAATTGTGACAAACACGCTACAACCAAAATTTAATTTTGCAATAGACTATGTTAAATTTTCAGGCTTTAGTGATGGTTGATATGATAGTGAAGGTTAATTTGTATTTCAGGTTTGCCCATTTTTATGTAATTCACGTTCCCATTGTGCAGGGGTTTTGTTAAAAAAGGAATGTTTGTGAGAAATAGCTGATAGCAGTAGGTGCATCACAGGCAGCTTTTCCCAGTAAGACAATTTGTTTGTGTTGATTTCCACGAGTACAAAATTCAAAGTTCAATGAACTTCACAGTACAAGGAATATCAGCAGATCGACTCTCACCTTGTGCAGGAGAGGCAAGGGGGAGTGAGGGAGGGAAGAAAAGTGTTCAGCAAAAATATCCATCCTCTCTGCTTATCTCTTATCTCCAGAGGGTCAGTAAGTGACAAAGCAGGAGTACAGACCATGAGGGACAAAGAGAAAGGGAGGAGTGAAAAAGATTTTCTTTGGAAGAGCTAGAAAAAGTCTCACAGAGGGAAGCTCCAGAGCTGCATATTAAAAGCCTGCATAAAGCAGCAGTTGCACAGGGAAAATGAGCAGTTTTGTGGGTCTGCTTGGGAAAAGCAGCAGTCTGGAGGCACCCGAGAGCCCTGTTCCTGAGCCAAGCAGGAGCAAAGCAGCACAGAGGCTGAGTGCCCATCCACACACATCCAGAGGTGATGGATAGACCCATCCGGTTTTAGCTTTGTTGTGGAAAAGTCAGAGTGCTGTGCTGTTTCGTCATGTGACGCTGCTCCACCAGGATCTGTGCTGGCTCACTGAGCTAATTTGATGTTCGCTCTCTAACATTTGCCTGATATTGCTCAAAAGTCAGCATTTTCTGATATCAAGCACCCTCTATCAGTTTAAAATGTTGGGGTTATGATTAATAAATCCCCCTCACTTACATGTCCAGAATTTTTTCTGCTCCAGAAGTCCATGAATAATTGTATTTAGGCAATTTCATAGCACTGTTGTGAGCAGAAAGGGTCATTTGCACTGAAAAACCTCTTTTCCTCTATAAAACCAGTTTTACTACCAAAACTTGAACAATGGCCATTTAGTCTTGCTGAGGGTAGATATGCACTCTAAAACATGACATTAATTTTTAAATAACGAAATTACTTTCATATGTCATGGAAATACAAGGGATTCTGCCATCTTCACTACTATAAATATATATATATATATATATATATAAACTGATTGAACTTTCTT
>WEKY01012822.1:97318-114606 GCA_013390045.1 Picathartes gymnocephalus | reverse complement strand
GGCCCAGCCTAACCCTCCCCTGACACAACTTCAGGCCATTCCCTTGGGTCACTGGTCACCACAGAGCAGAGCTCGGAGCCTGCCCCTCCTCTGACCCTCACAAGGAAGTGGTAGCTGCAGTGAGGTCTCCCCTCAGTCTCCTCCAGGCTGAACAGACCCAGTGATCTCAGCTGCTCCTCACACGGCCCCTCAAGGCCCTTCACCATCCTGGAGACCCTCCTTTGACACTCTCCAATAGTTTAATATCTTTCACCAGCACTCGAGGTGAGGCCACCCCAGTGCAGGACAATCCCCTCCCTTGCCCAGCTGGCAATGCTGTGCCTGATGCCCCCCCAGGACACGGGTGTCCCTCTGGGCTGCCAGGGCACTGCTGGCTCATGTTCAACTTCCCACAGACCAGGAGGACCCCAGTTCCTCTTCCATGGTGCTGCTCTCCAGCCTCTCATTCCCCAGACTGTACACACAACCAGGATTGCCCTGTCCCACATGCAGAATGTGTCACTTTTCCTTTTTGAACTTCACAGGGCTGGTGATTGCCCATATCTAATTTGTCAAGGTCTTTTTTCCCAGGCCCCTCTGCCTTGCAGGGAGTCAACAGCTCCTCCCAGTTTTGTATCATCTGTGAACTTGGTTAGTCTCCCCACCTGGCCTGAGTCCAGGTCATTTATGAAGATATTGAAGAGCACAGGGCTGAGGATGGAGCCCTGCAGAACCCCACTGGTGACAGGTGCCCAGTCTGATGTCACCCCACTCACTGTAACCCTTTGTGCCCCACCCACGAGCCAGCTGCTCCCCCATCCCATGACGTGTTTACCCAGCTGTGGGACGGACATTTTATCCAGAAGGATCCTGGGAGAGACAGGATCAAAACTTTGCTGAAATCCAAAAAGATCCCATTAACTGTCTTCCCTTGATCAGCTGGGTGGGTTACCTCGTCATGAAAGGAAACCAGGTTTGATAAGCAGGAGTTTCCCCTCATGAAGCTGTGCTGGCTGTGTTCTCTTCCAGATGTTTTTCAATACCTGCCAGAATAATCTCCTCCATAACTTTACCAGGCACTGAAGTGAGACTGACAGACCTGTAGTTTCTGGAATAATGGATGAGGTAATGGATGTCCATCTAAACCATTAAGCACACCAGCTTTGTGTTATCTCCTGCCATCTGAAAGTAGCTTCAGTACTTAGGAAGCTTGTTAGTGAGGTAGTGGATGTTAATCAAATCTAACATTCAGCTTCAAGTGACAATGTTACCGTGGGCTGAGTCTTTCATTGTCAGGTTTATGTGACAATTTGAATACTTTGAGTTCCTTGTTACTCAATCTCTAAGGAAGATTCCAGTTTTCACACCTTTCTTAGAGATTATACCTCTTATTAAAGCCCACTAATATGCTAGTGAATGTTTTTTTTTTTTCCTGTGGAAAAGGTGATTGAGCATCCCTGCATCACAAGTACCATGACAACCTTTAGACTGTTTGTATTTTGTGCTACTGCAGGATTCTCTACTGCTGAACACAGTGCATTCATTGATGGTGTTACTTAGATGAAAGGTAAAACTGTTTCATTTCACATCATCTTAATAATGTGAATAATCTGAACGTGAGTCAGTATGGCTGGGGAGTTGGATTTAGCCTATTCCTTCTTTTTACTTTTTTTTTTTTGCCATGGTTATGCTAGCAATGAGCAGCTTTGCATGGCCAAATAACAGCTGTTTTGCCACCTCTGTGTAGCAAGGGACATACCGGAAGGGTGGCACACGCAACCTTTCTCCATTTGTGCATCCATCCTGAGCGAGTAACAATCCGGCCCTCAAGATTATAGTGGCAGTCATGGAGACTAATGTAGCGCCTAATGTGTCATCTGGCCTGCAAATGGATATTATTTAAACAAAGCAGAAAACAGCCCACAGCCAATTTTCACGTGTTTGGGCAGGGAGGGAGGAGGGGAGAACCAAGTCAGTCTGTGAGCATTAAAACTAATGATGCCTGATGGGTTTTTATCTCAAAGTCTCTCTGCTATGGTGCTGTGATGCCTGTTGAAGGGTGAGCTCATGCTTGAGCCTTTTCCTCAGAAGGATTACTGATTGTAGACAAGTAGCATCTCTTGCTCCTATTCAGCCATTTGTAGGAACTTAATAGCTTAATATCTTCTCATCTGTCAGATTTGATCAAAATTGGAGAGGAGATTCTGAAGATATTTAAAAGAGTAGCAATAGACACACATATGCCTGCACACATAGAGTAATCACATAAATGTCATTTCCTTATTAAACCAGAATAAAACCAGTCATCACTGTAAAAAACTGCATATAAGATATATCTCATCTGCTTCTGCTTCAAATTTAGGGCTTGCAGAAAGATTTTGCAATATGTTTAGGTACCTTCCTAATTCTATTTGATGTCAGTATTTAGTATCCTTATGCTCTCCAAGATTTTATCATCACATGTATTGTGATACCTAGAGCTATACCTTATAGCTTTAGAAGACATTTTTACCTGTATCATTGTATTTTTTTCTGATACTTACAACAAAGAATAAGGAAGTATGTTTAACATGTTCTTATATTATCATAATTAAATCACATCTTGTTTTAATTAAAACTTTAACTACCACTAAAAAGCAGCTACCTATTTTAGACAAGGTGCAACCATATTTACCAGTTCTGTTAGCTGTGAAAATTGTCCAGTGTTACTGTCTGAAACAGTTTGTGATAGGCACTATATGATGCAATTTCATTATATTCTTCATGTGTGTTAGAAGGGTTAAATGGTGGTTGGGACAGGCCTTTGCAGCTGGACCTGCCTTTGAAGGTGGAACAGTAATTGTCTCTATTTGGTGGCAATGCCCATGATTTCCCTCTGAAACTTTTCTTTTTGGGTGCATTTGATAAGGTCTCAGACACTAGAGCCAAAAAGTTCAAAGGAGAATTTTGGATTTTGTTTGAAAGCGTGCAAGTTTCCATTCCTCATACCTACCAAAAAAATCTTAATGCTAGTATAAACCTAAAAGAGGAATTTGCCTTTGTTTTTGACCGGGAAAACAAAGCCAGCTGCTTTCACTATTTGAGGAACTCATTACCTTCTTAATACTTTTGGCAGCACTTCCTTCACCAGGGACAGATGCCGATGTCATAACATCTCCATAAAGTCTGGAGCAGAAGCCATTCCCTCCTTCCTGAGCAATTATTTTGTCCTGCACTTAGAAGCAGGTGCATCCCCCATTGCTCACAATGCCAGCCCACGGTGGCTCGGCCTTTCCTGGAGATCAGTCACACAAGTGCTCTGTCAATGTTTGCTCGTCCCACAGCGCTGCCTCCCCTGCTCCAGATCCAGGGTTTCCAGGTTTGCACACGAGCTCCACTGGGCAGCTGGAATGGGATGCAGAGCTGTCTCCTGACTCAGGTGGGGGCTGTGTACATTTCACAAATAATGACTGCTCTGAAGTCAGAGACGATGTGACGGTTCTATTGTGGTTTGGAGAAAATTAGATTAAATCCAACACTCCCAAAGCTGTAGGTTCTAGGATAGCACCTGGAGGCTTGAAGTGGAATCAGATCCCTGTAGGATTAGGCACTGTTCAAGCCCACAATAAATTATAGTCCTTCTCACACTGCTCAAAGTCTAAAGGCAAGCACCTTAATCAATTGTATCTTTCTACAGAGAAAAACACTAAAATTAATGATAACAACAATATATAACAGGAAAGTCTTTAAGGGAAGATTAATTTTCTGACTTGATAAAATCTTCCCTATCCAGGGGTTCTTAAAATATTATCACACTCTACAGGAGGCTTGCATATGCTGACACCAAACTGTGGGAAAAGACATTGCTCTCATTATAAAATACAAAAAATTGGCTCTTCATAACACTTTTACAGAGAAGCAATAATGTGCAGTTTATGAGAAGTAATGTAAATTATACCTGCAACCCATTAAGCTCCCTTTTGTTAAGAAGCTCTGAAGTGCTGATATAGTTTTGCTATCAGCAAATCTGCCATTTTATTGCAGCTACTTATTGCCCACAGCAATTCAACAGAAAATTAATTAGCATCAGCCCACTATAAATCTCAACAGTATTAACTAAAATGCCAGTTCTGTAATCACTTTTCATTAAAGCCAAAAATACTAATTAAAATTGATTTTTGCCTGTGCTTTGGTAAACTGCTGCCAGTGTAAGGATCTCAGCAGTAATGCTGGATGAAGGGAGACCTTTACTAAAGTGGATTTTATATATTGTCCTATCCCCTTTATAAAGGTAACAATGTGTGAAAGGATAAGGGCTTTGAGAACAGAAGCTGACAGGTTCCACAGAGAAGAGGAAAAATGTGAAATCACTAGCGAATATAACCTTATTAAAACTGTAATATGCTATATTTTCAGTCTGGACTATGTCTGTCTTTCAGGCAAGTGCCTATTAATACACCTCAATCAATAAGCTATGAAGTACTTTTTTTTGATGAATAGTTCTAACCATTCCAGTGGCATTGACTAGAGATATGCCAAGTACTTTTGCCTTAGTATATTCACCTTCTAGAGGCTTTTCATATGTCGTGGGAAACCTCAGTGCTGAAGTTCACATATGTTTTTGGAGCTGAATTTGCAAGACTAAAACTTGTCTGCAGTATAGAGTATGTGCGTGTATGTGAGAGCAGCAGTTGGTTATTAACAGCAAAGTAAAAACAAATTCCACTATTAAGCAGCACTTTAATACCTGAGTATTAAGTAGTACTGAAACCTTCTCATGCACAGATTTATGGCACTTGCACAGTACAGTAAGAGACAGTAGCAGTAGACTGTTTATCCTATGAGTAAACATTTACTTCACTGATGGGTTTTACTGATACTCCCTGGGATCTGAAAGTTGCTGAGATATGGGAATTTTATATTTCTGCCTGTTGTCAGTTGGGGAATGTGATAAAATGAAGTTGGTTTAAAGAAAAATGAAGGATATATGTCATATGAAAGAAGAACATATATTTAATTTTCTGAAAAATCTAGTTTTGCAGTGAACAGACCTAGTTTACCAAGTTTTTGCCTCCCTGGACTTGATCACTTCTTTATTTTTCCTTCCAGACCATCACACTCCTAATTCTGCTCCTCATCTAAATCTGTGCTTCAAAGCTGCTTGGCTTCCCTTTCTAGTCCTTAACACTCATATGTTTTTTCTGTAGCCTTAGTCTCCCTGCCCTGCTCATGGTCCAAACCCTAGTTTCAGGCAGGTTTAGCTCAGCCGGTTCAGCCTATATTCCTTTCCCAGCTGTGTCACAGCACATTCTTGCTCATCTCAGCCCCTCGTGCTCCTGGATTCTGCTGCTATACCCAAGCTCCTCGCAGAACTGTTCCCCATTCATCC
This sequence comes from Picathartes gymnocephalus, assembly GCA_013390045.1. NCBI lineage: Eukaryota > Metazoa > Chordata > Aves > Passeriformes > Picathartidae > Picathartes > Picathartes gymnocephalus. The sequence goes on along the minus strand of WEKY01012822.1, from coordinate 109,259 downwards.
CTCATCCTCACCAAAATCTTACTCTCTGGCCAGTTTCTTATGCTTGGCCGTGTCTCCTTCTTCCCCAGGCTGGATCATTCCTGACGGGAGCTCCTTCTTCTGGAATGGCTTTGTCTGTTCCCGTTCAGGTATTTCCCTCTGCAGGCTGCTGAGCCCCCACAAGATTTCATCTCAGGTATTCCTGCTCTAACATTCCCCACCTCCCCTGAGGCTACAGTTGTTCACAAATCCATCCCCTGCTGTTACGGAAGTAAAATTTTACCCCCTTTCAGTGTTTTGTTTGGAGCTGGTTGCCATGGACACACTGCAGACACATTTCCCTTTCAAGGCTCAAAAACGCTGAAGACGTGTTGCCTGAAAATAACTTGTTTTCATAAGAAATGTAAAAATGTAAAAGTTATTCTCACTATTTCAGGTGTCAAAACAAGGGTATTATAATGAATGACTGAATATAGTGGACGTTATCATATATCTGCATAGTTCTTCCTTGCATAATTCTGCTTTCCCAGTGTGAGCAATATTCTGGATCTGCTGTTTCTGTTCTAGTTATAGTAACTCAGATATGCTAAATGTAGAATCATAGTCTAAAAACAAACATAAGAAGTGTCAATCCCAAGGATTTAATTATAAAATACATCAAACAAAACTACTTTAATTTTTTTTCTGAAATGGATTATGATAAATTAAGTGCTTAAAATACGAATAAAAAAATAAATCTGCAATACATTAGACAGGCAGGAGAGATTGCTTCAATTCCAATCCAGTGCATTTTCTAAATTTCCAATACTTGTAATGGAAAAAAAAAAAAAAGAGTAATATTTTCTTATAACTGTGCCATAAATTGGGGATATAATCTCATCATGCATCTGTTCCATTTACCATCAATTAGTTTGATGAAAACAGGCTAAAGCTGTGCAGTGATCAGCAGCAGAGATTAAATACACTTCAGTTTTGATTATACTTCTTGTCTTACCCATCCAACCACTGGCTATGGAGCACCCCACCATTTGTTACGGCTCTGATAAAATTTTAATGCTTGTCATTTCCATTTTCGAAAATATGTTTGTTACATTATAATTTTTCCGATGTAATACTTCTTTTCAATACATGAAGTGAAGACTAAAAATATGTCTAGGACTGATCAAAATAGTAAAAGTATGGGAAAAAAAAATTCTTTACAAAAATTAGAAGTTAAAAATTGTAATTAATTAAGAACATGGTCATCTCACTAAAGCAAATTTTCACATAACATAACATATTCTTCTCATGTTCAGAATATTCTACTGAAATAACTAATATTTTTTCATACCACCCTAAAATCAACTTTGCATTGTTATTAAAACATCTCAGAAAAGTAATAGAACATCTCGGGTTGCATAGATGCAGTACAGCTAAGAAAACATAGGAAGAAATAAAAAGAAATTAAGAAAGAAAATAATTTCAATATTGTAAGTAACATCAATTCCTGTTTTCAGCCAGATAGGAATTTTTCCTGAATTGAAACTCTGTAGTGCTTTTTAGAATTATTTGAAGACTATTTCCCACCATTCCAGTTGTCGATCAGCAGGGTATACCAAAGAGTTCATGCTAAACTTCATACCAAATCTGCTATAAAGGCATATACAAGGTGAATATCTTTGGACAACAAAGCCTATAAGTGATGTTTAATAAAAAAATGTATATTTGCAACCAGTTTTGGGTTCTTTTCCTTGTTTGTTTGGGTTTGGTTTTTTTGGTGTTTTTTGTTTTGTTTTGTTTTGTTTTGTTCTTGTTGGTTTGTTGTTGTTGTTTTTGGTTTTGTTTTGGTTTGGTTTTGCTGTCTTTTGTTGTTGTTTTTTTGCTGAGTTTGTTGTTGTTCTTGTTGTTGTTTTGGGGTTTTTTTGTTTTGTTTTGGGGTTTTTTTGTGGGGTTTTTTTTGTTGGGATTTAGATATATGACTCCAATTAAGATTCAACAGTTATTGAACATTGCATTCTGACTACATGAATCATGTGCCTTCTCTTAATGCGAGTCACAGAATCCTAGAATGGAATGGGTTGGAAAAGACCTTAAACTTCATCTTGTTTCAACCCCCCTGCCATGGGCAGGGACACCTCCCACTGCCCCAGGTTGCTCAGAGCTCCATCCAACCTGGCCTTGGACATTTCCAGGGATGGGGCAGCCACAGCTTCTCTGAGCAACCTGTGCCTGTGCTTCACCACCCTCACAGGAAAGAATTTTTCCTGATATACAATCTAAACCTACTCTCTGTCAGTGTGAAGCCATTTGCCCTTGTCCTGTCACTCCAGGCCCTCGTAAACAGTCTCTCTCCATCTTTCCTGTGGGCTCCCTTCAGGAAGTGGAAGGCTGCAACAAGGTCTCCCCAGAGCCTTCTCTTCTCCAGGCTTATTTAAGTAGTTACAGCACAAGAAAGTAAACCGGTCATTTCTTTACACTTTTTATCCTAAAAGGTAAAGCTTTGAGGCTACAATTACACAGCTAAAGGCACCAATTTAAATGTATAAATCTCCATCTGCTAGACTCCAAAATACCAAACTGCTCTTTCAAGATGTAGTTGCCCCTATTCAAACATATTTAATTGGCCCTGCACTTTAACACATAATACAATAATGATAAATTTTATTCTTTATAGGTTCATGGATTTCAGTTGTTGCTCAGAGCTGGGAAATGCCCTCCTGAATGAGATCAACCATTGCACAAAACCTCTTAGTAAGAAAACAATACCAATCCACTGCCAAGACCTTAAGTATCTGCTATTAACTCCTCGTCAGATTTGAAAGCACCTATTATTTTTGCACCAAAAAAAAAGTGCTTTCCTAAAAGGAAATGGTCCAAATTCACCTCAGATGTCAGTTCACAGGCTTCATCAAGGGTTTGTTCAGCCAGCATGCCAAATAAATTAATAGCTTTTCTAGCTCAGCCAGAATTTTGTACTTCAGTTCAAACACTCTGCAGTTATTTTAACTCGGGGTTGAAAAAAATAAAAATCTCATCTCATCTTTCTAGCACTTTTTATAAAAGGAAGTAATGAGACACTGTGAGAGAAGTGAATGTTTATCTACAACATTGGTTAAATATCCATTGGGAAGTTAACAAACTGGTGGTCCAAACCACAAGATTCTTCTTTATGCCTGTATTTTCAGTATGATATTCAGTGATGGAATTCTTTCTTGTCACATCTTTTGTCATTCTCTTTTCTTCTCCAAAGAAAGGAAGCTGCAGAAAGCAGTTTTGCTGAAGATGATGAGGATGCTTATGGCCCTGAAGTTCAGTCCACAGGCCTGAGCTGGCCCTCCAGAAGATTTTTGCATCCTGGAAAGGTGGGTTCTTACTCTGTTTGTGGGACGTGCTCCTGTGACAGGAGCCTGTCACACCACAGACAGCTCATTGAATTCTGGCAGGTTTTGCATGTTGTATTTGAGGGGAGCAACACAGCAATGGGTATTGAAAAGGAACACTGAAACATTCCACATTGCTCACAGTTTCATGCAGTACTGGAGATTTCTTTTGTATAATTTTTTTCATAGCTCTAGATCACAAAAAAATAATTAATTAAATAAATCAATAAATAACTTCAACTGTTTCAAAATGATACTGAATTCCTGAAACAACTGAAGACTAGAGAAAGCACTACTAATAGACAGTGTTATGGAGGCCTTAGTATCAACTCTGAAAATGGAGTGGTTTTCATAAAAAAGCAAATTTCAGCATTTTGTAAAACTCTTCTAAATCTTTCTCTTGACTCACTCAGAATTATCTTAGCTATGGTGATGGATTTCAATTCATCCCTGGACAGTTCTCATCCAAATAATGAAAAAAGACACCTTTCAGAGACTCAGATAACAAAAGGCCAGTAACGTGGACTTGGTTGCCCTTCACTGCTTCTTAAATTTTACATTTTCAATAGGTTTCCATCCATTTTCTGCTATAGTCAGAAGCCTTGCCACTCCTCCCAGGTGAAAAGGCATTATCTAATGGCCATCAGAAAGAAATGTTTCAAGAAATCAAAAATGATAAGAGGAAATGTCTGCCCTCTGCACACTGACAGCTGAGGTCATCTATCACTGCCAGTAAAGCTTTTTATTTTTTGTGTTCTGGCCCAAATCCAGACTGTGCCTGGTCTGCAAGATTAGTTTTGATTACATGATATTATAGTTGGCCTTCAGTTAGCTTTCCTTCTTGCTCATCTTTAGCAATCAAAAATCAGAAATTGGGTCATAAAGATATAAGATTGGTTATTGCTACTTATATTTTTGAGATTGACTTTGCTCAAGCTGTCAATAATAATTGTTAAGGTTAGAAGCTTACATTAAAAAAAATAAAAAAAAGAAAATAGAAAACTTATCTAGTCACATGACTTCAGACTCCCTTCTGTAAGAAGTTAATTGATTACAATTAGACTCAGGAAAAATCCTTCAACACTGGTGTCACAGAATGAATCTTTTATGGCTGTAGTTTCTGAAATTCTGCTTTCAGAGTTTCTTCTGAACAGAAGCCTGGGTATACTTGAGGAAGGGTTATTGTAACATATCTGGTCTGCTTGTATGGGGAAAAAAAAGTAACAAAAATGAATTTATTGCTATCAGATATCCAAATCAAATAAACTGGAGAAATCCACAAAATGATGGGTGTCTTGTTCCTCTCATGGAAGTACATCCTTTTATAATTGGACTTTGATGTTAATCAACTTTGTCATTCCTACCTTTTACATAACCTTTATAACTCAAATCTTAAGATCAGACTGGAAATAAAATTTAAAAAAAAAAAAATTAATGGGTACCCACAGATGGTGAATATTTGAATAAATGGATAAGTCTTCTGAAACTAAAACTCTCCAGTGAAAGAAAGGCATGATTGTTTTAGCTATGGAAAAGCTAAAGAACATTATCTTTTTACCACAGACACCAAAACAGTGTCTGTGTCTGTCTGGGTGTTTTTTCCCCTTAGCATACATCCCTACTCTTGCTGTCTAAAAGGGTGCTGGGTGGGTCAACAAAGAATGAGAAAATTAATATACACTGAGAGCCTGTGAGGAATAACATAGCCCAAAAGGCAGCAGTTCACCTCACTTCACGTACAATTAGAGAAGCAACAGTTTAAATAGTAATGATTTCTGAGAGATGGCCAACATTGGCCTTTTTTTTGTTGTTTTTGGAGAGGTTGAGATGTTTAGGAGAGAACCCACTGAAGCCAGATCCAAAGAGTGCAGCTGCAGTGTCCGTGTCCCTGGCCGAGGCCATGTGTGCATCCAGGGGGGAAGGAGGATGAGGAGCTGAAGGCTGCAGTTCTCCCAAAGCACCGGGGTGACAGGATTTTCTGCCGCCCCTGAGTGTGATCAGTAAAATTCAGGTTGGTGTCACAGAGACGTGCAATGGGAACAAGGAGCTCTGTCAGCCTGTGTCCCGCAGCAGCCAGTTAGTCAGGCCATGGATCTTGCATGGATGTGTCACTTTTCTTTCAAATAACAGCACAGAGAACATTTCCAAGCACCTGCCAGTTGACAAGAACCAGCACGAAAAGATTGTAAATGGATTGTACTGGTAAAAAGTCTCTACAGGGAAATGCAAGGTAGAAAATCATTGTTGTAAAGCACATTTCTCCCCACCATCTTTGGTCTAAAAACATAAAGAAGAATGAGGATTTGACACTTAAAGAGCAAGCGTTGAGACAGGTTATGCTTACGGTTTGAGTTATTTTATGGTTTGAATGTCAGCAGTTCTGTTAGGAAGAGCTGCAGCAAATTGATGTAGAGGGAATGATGCAGAGGTGTCAGGGATGTGATGGATGCACTCAGGTCACTGAAGACCACAGGGATGTAGGGCTGGAGGAGCAGGATGCAAAGGGCACACCAACCCCCTCTCTAGGTGTCAGCAAACAGCCTGAGTGTGTTTTGGCCTGTCAACATGCAAGGGAATATACCAGCTGATTTGCTTGGATTTGTCTCATACTTGTGCCCTGTTGTCCTTTCAGAAACAGTGGAGCACTTTGTTCTTTCCGATTTATCAACTCCACATACACTCAAGCTTAAAATATGTGATTAAATTATTAAGGTCATAAAATGGTGCAGTATCACAGAGGCTTGGTCAGATTATGTTTGCTGGAAAAGCAGGCTGTAAGCTGGTGTCAGCTGCTCAGGAGAAGATTCACTCACCAGAAGGATGAGTTGCTTTGTCCCAAAAAGTGTAGAGGTGAAGGGATGTGTCCATGTAAGGATGCCATTAAATCCAGGAGCTAGAGAGAAAAGAAAAACTACACCACACAGTGAAGAAAAAGGAGGACCTATCTGTTAGCAGCATCCCAACTGTTATGACAGCACTGTTATAGATACTAATGACAAACCATTTTTTAAGTTTTGTAGAAAAAAATTCAAAACTAAATGAAAATACTCAGAGAAAATATGCTGAGTCAAACAATTAGGGGGTGTCCCTCAAAAGACACATTTTCCAAAGTATGATTAACAAATCTAGGTAAAACATCATTTTCCAAGATGAAAATAATATTTTTTAAAATGTCAATTGGCTTTTTGCCGCAAATGTCACAAAAAGCAACCACTGTCTTTCACAGAAATTCAATCTCAGTCCTCTCTCTACTGGTGAAGAAACAGGTTTTGGTTCTGTTCCAGTGACAGAACCATCACCTTCTGTATCATACTGCTGGACTACATGTTTGACAGCAGAATGCTGGACAAATCTAACCCCTGTTTGACACCACAGACCACAGGACAACGCAGCAGGTCTTTTCAGCTTCATGGGTACAATAAATCTTGGTTTGTTGCATGAATAATATTTGTTCAAAATTATCTGAACTTCCATGTAGACTGGGCTTGGGAATTCTCCGACAACGTAGATGACTTTTTTTTTTATTGCAAGGATATGTACCAAAGCTTACAGCACGTTAAAATAATGGGTTTGGGATGGAAAACAGGTATCTGAAAGTCAAATGAGGACTACATATATGTATTGATTTTCTCTGTTTACAGCCATTGTGGTCAATCAGGGAAACATCCTCAAGAGAGTCTCAGTACCTGAGCAGAGCATAGTGCATCAACTATGTAGTTTCAACCTTAATTCCACATTCCCTCACTCTGGTGAACTATAGCAAACCATACCCTTAGTCTAATTTCAGCAAATTTTCTTCATAGGAGCATGTCTTTACATTCTGCTTAAGTATGGAATAGTAGAAAAAAAAAGTAAAATAAAAGTGCTTTAAAAGATTGTGAATGATTAATAAATGGGGCTGAAATACACAGACAAAGATTTCTCATTTCAACAATCAGAGAGATTCCATTACATTAACCTCACTGTCCGCTGTGAACATTGCATAGATGAATCAATTTGATTCTGAGGCTGTGCTTATTTCTGGCTCATTTGGGTTTGATCCTGGAAACCCTGAGACTGGAGGTGCTTAACAAATCCCTGCAGAGCACAGTGTCTTTGCAAAAGACAAACCTTGGTGAACATCACATTTTCTTGTTACCTCTGGGCTTCATAAGAAAAGAGTTAGCCTGTGTAATTTAATATCATTACTGTGCTTTTCTTAAGCCATTTTGGCAGAGATTCATCTCACTAACTTTAGACATCTAAAGGTGCACTGAAAATGAGAGAACATGAGTTCTCTGGGTTCCCTTGACAGCCTGTGGAAAGTCAGGAACCTCTCAGCAGCACTTAATCACATCTGTATCACATACTTACCTTGGCAAGGGATGAATCACCTGCTGGAGGTGCATGTACCTCTTGACAGTGATTCATTTTAGCCCTGAACAGGCTGAAAAACTATCTACAACCAGGTGTTTAACTCTTGGACAAGCTAAAGTAAGGTCGATGAATCCCATCTGAAAGCCCTGAGTAGCCTTTGCTGTTTATTTTGCTTTATTTCAAGTCAGAGGAGAAGGAGAGTTTATTCAGTTAAGACCCTGTCTGGCCATTGTCCCTGGTGACTTCATTTGATGTGCAAGTTATATATTTACCCACTTTTATTAATGTTGCTGCTACAAGGATGACACAGAGGCCCAGGGAACATATATATTGTACCTTTACACGGAAAAGGGTCTGAGACAGGGCCACAAGCTGCCTCTGACAGTAATCTCATTCAGCTGAATGTTGTACACCATACAATCCTAAAAATGTAGCTGAAGTTTGTTATGATAGTCAAATTAGCTTAAAACTGGTTTGTTCTCTCTTGCCATATTTCATGACTTTGATGTAAGTTCCAGTGCATGGTAATACCAGAACAAAGAATTTTTTTATGCATAAGGGTATAATTTTTGGTAGGTATATTAGATGTGTGCAGTAACAGCAGGCATCAGCAAAAAGGTACATAGAATTCCACTGTACCCAAAAGACAAGGAGCAAAATTTATATACAATCAAAATTTATGTATGCTGTTTAGCAGTAATGCTCTTTCTTCTTGGTCCTAATATGAGTGGAGGGAAAGCAAAAGATAGAGCAAATGAGCACTTGAAGAACATACATTAACAAGGGCTTCATTGGAAGGATCTGCTGAGAAAAAGCAATATGAGACTCAAGAATTCACATTTAATTTATAAAACATACAAACACAAATACAGGCTTTTTAAAATTTCTATGTAATACAAAAGAAATTCAAAACCCATAACCCTTACAGAGGATTCATGGTAAGATTCTGACTTAATCAACTAGAAAACTCACATTATTGAAAGATGTTAGAGAATGGGGTGTTTATAGGGTTTCTGAATTTCATTCCATAGGTTTAGATTTAGTGGTCTTATGCTCAGTCACATTCAGTGACTAAATTCTTGCAAAGGCAAAAACTTTCTGAGACTCAGACCCAGCTGGATTTGTTTGAAAACTGCAACTCTCTGTCTTTTAGAGCAAGACAACAGCAGCAATATACCTTCATTAGAACAGGGAAATCCTATTAGGACATGAAATTGAATGCTAGCAATGCAGGATTTGGGATGGCTGTTTGGAAAGATTTCTTTTTCATGAAATGATGAAGAACAAAACCTTCTTGTCTATAATCAATATGATTGTACTACTAAATCAATTTTTACTTTTTGAATAAAATTAATAGAGTCACTGACTCTAATGCTAAGTCAAAGCAAATAGGATTTGTCCTTTTCAGCATTACTGTCTGAGCAAAAAAACGCAGTGTTGTTCATGATCCTTCCATCCACTCACTGCTTGCAGGGGCCTGGGCACCAGTCAGTGCCTTCCAGGTCCATCACCTGCAAGTTCCAAACACTTCTGGATGTCGTGAGTTGTACTAAAGGACCCGCAGATGAGAGAATGTGACTCAAATCACCACAGAGGCAGACCTGCTAAAAATAATGAATTATGTTTAGAAAACAAGGGGCTGGGTTTTCTTACAGCCAAGGGCTTCTCTTACTGTGGGAGCTGGGAGTGGAAGGGTTTTCCATTTGATTTTTCTTGCAAGCAGTAGGTTTCTCCAGTGTCAAGAAGTTCTGCACATCTCTGGGCCTGCTACCAAGAGCAAATGAATTCACTCTCAACACAGAGCCAGTGAAAGGCTACTTAAGCTTTCAGAATAGAGGTTCTTAAATGTTTTGCAGAGAAGCTTTTAAGTGCTTTGCAGATAAAATCAAAAGGTGGGAATGAAAATGAAATAAAACGCTCTAAGAATGGGATGTATTTAAAAGTCTTAGCTCTTCTTGTCTCTATAACCACAATGAGTTTATGGGTTAATTACTTTCAAGGGAATGAAAATTAGGCTGGGATACCAATTCAACACATTCACCACTAAATGTGGACCATTCTTCCCCACTTTTATAGACATGCTTTTTAGTTTTCTTTTCCCTTCCTCTCTGCAATAAGCATTACTGCAGACATTTCTCTTTGCTGTTAAGTATTCAGAAAAAATTGGTTCTTGCAATTTGCACTCTTTCTATTGTCTCCTCTATTCCCATAAAAATTGAAGAGAGATAGCTGAGACAGAACAGGGTAGTTTCATGTAATCATCAGCCTGAAAATAATTCAGATCATTTTCTCTAATCCTTTCTCTTACCCAGAATTAGTTTGTTTCAAATATACCTCTTCCATGATGCTTTCTCAAATTGCTCCCCCACACCATCTCCCAAGAAAAGAAGCATCATCAGAGTTCCCAGATTTCTAAGAAATTGCCACAGATGAGACTCAATACAAAAGTGAGGTTCTGTCATGCACAATTCCAATAGCCAAATGGCAAGAAAAGTAAACTAGCATGGGGGTTCAAGGGTCTGCTCTGGATCAGACAATGTGTTTAGAAGCTCAGGACTGGGAAAACCATTTGCATTATCAAATCCCTTCTCCAGCACAACACAACACAGTCAAGCCACAAGAGCACCTGCTGCATGCATATTTTACAGCATCTCTGGGGATGTAAATTAAAACTTAATAGCACAAAGCAGAAAAATTAACAAACAACTGAACACGCAGAAGGAGGTCCAAAGACACCTGAGACATCACTTACATTTCTGTGATAGCACAGCATTTCTTAAAGTCATCTGGCCTCTTTCACCTAGCAAATTTGACACACTAGAGATTTATTTTGAGCTAATCAGGCCCTCAGGCTATGTCTGTACTAGTACAGGCCCAGGTTGAAGCTCTGGTCTGTGATTATCCAGATTATCCAGACTGCTCCCTGTCTGTGGGCTCCCCAGCCCAGCCTTTGTCAGCTGATCCCAGAGAGGGGGGATGTTTGGGAAATACACACCCCAAGGGCTATTTCCAATACAAAGCACCAGGTATCCCTGATTTGGATCCTTCCATCCCCTATAACCCTCCAACATTATCCCATTAGGCTTTGCACCTTTTACTTGTCCTTTTATTTCACCCTGTGGCAGACAAATTTTATTAGCATCATGCAAAAACACAGCCCTACATTATTCCAGACACTTCAGGATGAAAAAGCAGCATTATTCTGTAGTTAAGGGGCCTACTTTGGCATAACTTTTACCTTCTAAAGCCCACTAATTAAGCAATTATACAATGACTTCAACATAATACACCTGAGTTGAATTCTCTTACTTTCACCTCAAATTTATATCAATACCAAGCTGACATTCCCATCTTTAATATTCATACTATTATTTGCTCTCTCATTGCTAACCTAATTGAAGAGCGTGAGATCCAAAAAATTATTGCAGTGCTCACTTAATATTTAACTCTAGCAATGAAAGAGTATTTTTACAGAAAAGGGCCCAGCAGTCTCTGACATTTTTAATGTCATGTGTCCAGAAGTGAAGACTCTGGCTCTCTGCCACCTCTGGAACAGGGTCCTAGCTATGTTCTCCCTGCAGCTCAGTAGAGTCACTGTTCCAGCCCACCACATTATTTGTAGGACATGCAAATATCTTCATAGGGACCATTTCTTTCACTGGTCAGGCAAAGCTATAAAGACAACGAAATGGCTTTATTCAGCACATGCTTCAGCTCAAAACCAGAAGACATCACACTGCCTATCACGGTTCTTACATGAAACTATTGATGGAAAACCTGGATGCCGAGAATATTGCTTCTCATTTTCTGCCACATGAATGGCACACTTTTAATAGATTCCTAAATATTATCTCACATCTTCATTTTTAATTTAGGAAATTTGTAAACTATGACTGTAAATTCAAATCCAAGCTTAATATAATGTTGCATTGTAAAAGTCAATATACTCAGCGTGGCAGGAAGGAAGTAAAGCATAAAAGTAGTAAGTTACTTAAATTAAATCATATCTTATGCTTTCCAGATGGAACCAAGACAATAATTCCCACCTGGTTATAATTTTTATCTATTCAATATCATTAAAAGAGCATTAAAATAATGTGTATATCTCCATGCCCAAGTGATGAAATGAAACTGCCAGATGATTCTTACTTTTCAGCAAGAAACTGCCTCCTTTTCTGATATCCACTCCAACAGAAGCATTTTTAGGTTGGAGTGTATATATATATATATATATATATAATTTTTTT
>WEKY01012822.1:60651-97283 GCA_013390045.1 Picathartes gymnocephalus | reverse complement strand
TATATATAATTTTTTTTTTTTTTATTGTTGCAATAAGAAATAGGCTGAAAAATTGCCTTTGGTATTGTAATTGTAAATAAACGATCAGTATTTTTCTTGTAGAATATTTGCAGCATTATGGATTGTACCTCTCTACAATCCATAATTACACTTTTGTACTCTTGAGAGCCAGATTATTTATGATTTGCAAACCTGCTTCAGTCAATTCACTTGCAATTTAAAATTAATAGTAAATATTGACAACGATTTGGATTAATTATCTTTACTATGCATTTTCTACTCTTTAGTTAAAGAAAAAATCCAAAGCAAAACCAAGTCAGATCTCAAGAAGAGCTCAAAATTTTAAAGTAAATATGATATATCTCCAAAATTTTGTTCCTTCCAAAGGAAGGCTGATATCAAATGATTAAAAATTTAAGAGTACGTTCCAAAGGAAGAAAATTGCAACTGGAGCCATGTCTGCTCATCCAGAGTTAGACAGCTAGGTTGAGGAGAAGGGGAAGGCTCACTTGTCTGAACATCTCCATCCAGGGAAAGTTAATTCTCATAGGCCTTTTAAAGGTCAATCAAATTTTGTCTCACAGCCATGATTTTTTCTGAGGTTATCAGAACAGTCCAATGTTATAACAGCGGGAACCAAACCCCAAAATCTTTTTGTGGTACTTACTCTTTTTCATTATAACAGTAATTAAAGCTGATAACCAAAACTGTAAAAAAAACATAAAAGAAAGGAATGTGGGGAAATTAATAAATTAAACAGACAGCTGCAATGTATATCAAAGTGAGTGACTTAAAGTAAATAATAAAGGCAATAAAATCACCAGTACAACTTTTCCATTAAACTTATAATTAAAATAAAGGAATAGTTCATGGTACTTAATCTTAAATGTAATTAACATTAGTTGGCAAGCGCTGGCTGAATGATTGCTGTTTATCAATGTGCCTCTACTGTAAAAATGGAAGTGACAGAAAAATTAGTCTTTGTGGGACTAATGGTCTGTCTTGGAGAAAGAGTGTAGCCCACTGGTGTGAATGGATTCCACATTAGGATCGGTGGCTGGGGAACAGCCTTGCTGAAAGGCTGAAGGGGTCCTGGTGGACAACAAGCTGCAGGTGATTCAGCAGTGCAGCAACAAAGGTGAAACACGTCCCGGGCTGCATTTGCAGGGGCACTGCCGGCAGAGACAGAGATGGGATCATCCCCCTCCCCTCAGTACCTGTCAGGTCACACCTGGAGCCCCTTGTCCACTCCCTGTCGCCACAACTGAAAAACAACAACAACAACAACAACAACAAAGGAAAAAAAAAAAAGAAAGAAAAAAAACAGGGACAGACTGGAGAGGGTTCAAAGGAGTGAAGAAGACACCAGAATATTTTATACAGTGAGAAGAGTCAGTCACAACCTCCCCAAAGACATGGTAGAGTCCACATTACTGCAGGTTTCCGAGATGTGACTGGATAGGGTGCTAAATACTCTCATTACAGATCCCCTTCCCATGAAATGTTGGACCAGAGGAAATTTCAGGATCCCTTCCACCCTGGGAAGTTCTGTAATTCTATGATTCAGTTATTTGGAAGTGTCTAACCCAAAATCCCAAAATGCTAACAGATAAATCATATATCTGAATTACACTGTGAAAATCATGCTGCAAAGCAATGATAGAAATAATCCTGCTGCAGAGCACAGTACTTACCAATATTTGCCAAAAAATGTTTATTAAATTTGAGGCCAAAATGTGAATTGTTTATAGGTACACTGGTCCTGAACAAAAATTAATATGTAGAAGGTTATTCATTGTGTCTCAGAGTGGCAATATTTTTCAGGGATGTATGTTTTTGGAGAATCATTTAAATAGCTGACAAGTGAATCTTTTGAAATATCTGTGCACTTTTCTGAAGGACAACTGTTTCTATAATCTAGCATGAGCAATATGAACATATTTAAAGGTATCACATGTGTTCACTTGATGAATATTGACTATTAAAAGGATGTTCATTTTTTAAATATCCTGCTTTTCTTTTTACAGTTCTGAGTAGGCTAAAGTCTCTTTATTTATCTTTATCTCATAGGAAAAGATTATCCTCTCCCTATTTTCTGCTAGCTAAAAGTAGAAAGAATATGAAGGAAACTGTGCTTTGGGGTAAGTGACCCTTTTTTGACCAAATCTTCCTTCCCTTCTTAAAGAATTTTGCTGATGCCAAGTCTGATGTGATGGTGTTTGTAGCACAAAGCTATTTTTAAAGCTAGAGGGAATCTGGAGGAGCGATTTCATGCTATTGCTAAGAAAAGATTTGTCTTTTCTCATTCATATGACAAATGCCTAGCAGATGTGAGAGGATTTTTCCCTTAGATTAAAAATGACGATGCTCCCTCACAACTCATCAAATAATAGGACGGCTGAATGAAACCCAAAATACATCTGTGTAGTACATCTCCTCCTCTCTGGTGCCAGCACGTCAGGCAGGAGGCTCACACTCAATTAGCACCTCAGCACAGCCCCAGCTCCCGCGGGTGCGTGGGCAGGGAGGGGCTGCAGCCTTCATTTGCAGTTCCTTTTGTCTTGCTGCTCAGTTACCCTTCAGAACCTGACATGCACAGGCCTACTGGAGTATTTTTTTGGCATTGCCTTTCCCAGAATCTTTACACTGTTAATTGACAGCCCATGATTTTCAAGGACCTACCTACTATTCACTTTAGGAGTGCTGTCCTTTTATACGAAAGCACAAACAGGTTTATATAGCTCCATATGCAGTTTCTGAAACTTGCATTATCTCAGACATGAACTGACTTTTAAGATCTTACTTTTTTGATCTAAGAGAATACAAACTTGGCATTAATTATTGGTATTAAAAATAAAGCAGAGAAAAGATGAAAGAACTGAAGACTACATGCTCAGCAACATTTATTTTCCATGGTTGCCTCTCTCAAATACTATTGCAGATTAAAAGACTCCTAATCACAACTCATTGTAATGTTAACTTTGCCCCAGTGCCATGTGTGAAATGTCTCTTCCTTACATGTTTCCTCCTATTTTCATTCTTGTTCATGTTGTCTGCTCACCAAAGCACAAAAAAATACTAATTTTTAAAGTTCAGTTTTTAGGTGATTTCCAATTACCTACCCAGAAAGGCTGTTTTATAATGAAAGAAAGACAACAGCACTGTAATGGCTGAAGTTTTTATCACACCTGGGAGGTGAACTGTAAAGCAACAATGATAATATCAGGATCCTCAAACTTGGAATCAAGGATCCATCTACACGATGCAGTGGAGCACAGAGACCAGGTCTCTCAGAACTCTGAGATGGCCTCGACCTGCTAAGACACTTCCACAGGCTGTGCCCCCCACAATGCCAGGCAGAAGTATCAGCCTCGCTTGTAAGCTCTTTAATTGCATCCATTAAGGGCAAGTATTTAGTCTAATGAACTCAGTTAGATTGTTTCCTGTTTCAAAATTAACTTGATCATTACCAGGTTGATGATCTGTACACAGCTCTTAAATTCTGCACAGATACACCTTAAAAGCTACATCCTGAAAGGCATTTAGGGACTTAATTCCTATTTGGAAATATCGTGCAAGTAAAGCATCTAAATTTTTTGGGTTGTTTTTAGTTTGATATGTTAATACCCCTGAGAAGTTCACCTGAAGAGCTACAGTCAGAGTCGGTAGCTGATTTCCAGCATCAGACACTGAGAGTGTGGGGAGCAGCCAGAAACACCATGTTCGGTGTACTTGCTGGAAAAGCTCAGGATTTTTTTCCTGGTAAACCTATTAAATGTGGCAATAACATGAAATATTGTCCAGTGTATGTGCACTTAAAAAAAAAAAAAAAAAAAAAAAAAAAAGAGGAGGGAGGAATTTGGGGTCATTTTTCAAATATCAAAGCACAGCATTCTACTGCTGGAAAATAAACCACAGTTCCAGCAAGGATGACCTGGTAGCTCAAAATGGAGGACGTGAATGTGTACAGAGGAAAGGAAAGCCCCAGAGCCACCCTCCATACAGTCACCCCTGTCCAGGCAGAAATAACCTCAGCGCCACAGAACAAGCCCCATACTTTAGGGAATTCCTTTTCTTAACTGGAACGGGTATAATACTGCCTAGAATCTTCAGGATGGCTCAGCCTGATTCCTATAGACTGTTTCACTTCTGTAAACTACAGCAGCATCTTAAATCAGATTATAAAATGGGCCTGGGAACAGGAATTCTGGATTTTCCCCAGTAAATCAGACCTCACATCTCTCTGATCTGACAGTCATCAGTATCAGGCGTTCTAGAGAAGAGGAAGGATCACCTATACGTCAGTTCTCATTACCTTATATCATCACCTCCTATATCTATCATCACGATTTCTGCTGATTCAATATTAGTTTGAGTGCTGAAGCACGAGGTTTAACATCCTTTTGCATTTGTTAGTTCTTTTAATTGCGACCATATTAGAAATACACGGGAAGAGTTTTCCCCCGAAGTCCTTTTAACAGCAGATTTTGCAGCAATGTGTTAACTTAATGTGGAAGAAAGCCCATGTCCAAACATGCCCAAATTGACCTAAATCAACCCACATCCACCGAGCCCATCTCGAACCTGGACTATCACAATGCTGGCGCTGAAAGATCCGGGCACGGAAGCTCTATGCGCCCAGCAGAATGTATAAAAGGGCCTGGGAAATGCCGAGATGTTCGCGGTGCCCGGGAGCAGGGAGGCTCCTCCCGCCGGGAGAAAGAAGGCTGCCGAGCGCGGTGTCCTGCTGCCCTCCTGCGGGCCGAGCCTCCCGCTGCCACCACCGGGACAAACCCCGCGGAAATACACCCAGGAAAGCACATTCTCACCGGAAAACTTGCCACGCAGAACATACCCAATCGTGGGAAGTGTTCTCTGCTCTGCTGTGGCTCTCCTGCGCATGAGATTATCTGCATACAAAAAGTGGGTTATGAAAAACAAACAAAAACCAAACAAACAACCCCCAACCAAGCAAGAGATGTGTTTTAGCTGTGTTCCTGTCTCAGAAAAGTTCAAGATCTCTTGTGTTATTGATAAGAAAAAGTTATGCATTTTGTTTTCACACCTACTAACTAAGCAGCATCTTTCAAATTGCAAAATCCTAGTATTGTAGAGCCCTTGAGGTTGGAAAAGATCCTTAAGGTCATCTAGTTAAATGATAACACTGCCATGTCCTGCACTAAACCATGTCCCTTCATGAGTAAGAACTTCAGTCTTTCCCTCAGCCACTCCTCACCAGATTTGTGCTCCAGATCCTTCCCCAGCTCTGTTCCCTTCTCTGGACACGCTCCAGCCCCTCAATGTCTTTTTTTCAGTGAGGGGCCCAGAACTGAACACAGGATTGAAGGTGTGGCCTCACCAGCATCCAGTGAAGGGGAACAATTTGTACAAACTGATTGCAGGGCAGACATCTCATCCCAAAACATTTAATCTGACTGTAACTCTGGCTACCTCTACACTTTTATACCTCTATTATTTGAACTGCTTCAGCTGAGGTAAGAATCATATCAGAGCATATGTAGAAGCTAAAAATTGTTTACTATGGTTTTCTTTCAATTTTCCTATGTGCTTGCATTTCCTGTTCAGGAGAAATACCAGATCTGAAATAGTATGGAAAATTTGCCCTGCCCTGTCTGACACAGAGTTTCACTGGAAACACAGCAAGGAAACCTTGGGTTTCAGCTGTTTCTAAGACCAAAGATGTCTGGGTAAGCAACCAAACCCTTATTCCAAGCCCACCTTGATTTTTAACTTCGTGCAAACAAACCAGTGCCATACTCTTGATGAACAAGACACAGGAGCTCCACATCTGTTTGAGACCCCAGGCAGCATTTTACAGCTGGGATGCCTTGAGGAAGTGAACCAAGAGACAAGAGCACAAGGAGCAAAGAATCTGCTAACAGAGCAGACGGAGACCATCTAGCCTGGACCAGGAGGAAAGCTGTGCAGTGATGAGAAGATCAGCCTACTGCCTTGTTCTTACTAGGCACATGCCTGCCTAAATTGATCCATTCCACATCTCTCTTTCTGGGTGTGGAACAGTGGGATTTCCTTAGTTCAGAGGGATGTTTCAACATACAGGATATTGGAAAGGATGAAATTCTCAGCATAATTAAGTTCACTTACATAGGTAACAAAGGTGTGAATTTGCAAGAAATTAATTCCTGCTAAAACTGGGAGCAGGAGTATGTGCTGCTTGGCACATAATTCTCCTGGGTACTGCTGAGGAAGAAATAATGAGTAGTATTAAATTTCATTGGTCATTAATATATAATGATAAGTATTTCTCAGATGATTCTGCTCACTGAGTAAACTGAGTGGATCCTTTACATTAACTTAAATTAGCAGAAGTGTGTCGCTATAGTGCCAAAGAACTACTTAAATGCAATTTATTCTTTCACTGGAATGAAATAACTAGTCTTCTTATCCCTCTGAACAGCAGAGGGCAGAGCATGTCTTGCAAAGCACAGAAGAGAGCTAAGACTCAACGAAATTGCTTGAATATTGCAGCATTCAGGATTTCTTATTGTTGTGGATTTAAGTTTTACTTTTTTTTTCTTTTGACTTTCAACACTGTTTTTTATTAATAAAATCACAATCTTATTATGATTCAATACTAAATGAACACACCCTGCATGTGTTTAAAAGGATTGAAATTCATTAAAGGAAGGAGGAAAATTGCCATTGATAGTACCAATGATTTAGTTGAAAAAGTATTGATCAGATTATATGCTAAACAATGCATTAATTAAGCTCAAGTGACTATTTAATTACTGAGTTAATTTTGATTATGTTTTTTTCCTGATCAACCAGAACTAATTTATGGTTGTATTGAATTATAGTATTCAGAAGAAATTTAAACAGAAATCCATACGACTAAAACTTATAAAGAACAACAAATCAAGGTATAATTTAAAAGAAATTATTCTGCCAAAAGTTATAGGAAAATTGAAACAATCTCAGACTAACACAGACTGCCTGTACTGGGTTTGTGTGGCCAGGTTCTGGTAGCAGGGGGCTGCAGGGGTGGCTGCTGTGAGAAGCTGCCAGAAGCTCCCCCCATGTTCCATAGAGCCAACTCCAGCTGGCTCCTGGGCCCTGGCCATGGCTGGACCTGTCAGGGACAGTGGTGGAACTTCTGGGAAAGCAAATTTAAAAAGAGGGGGGAAAATCTTGGGCGCCTGCAGCTGGAGGGAAGAGTGAGGATGTGTGAGAGGAACATCCCTGCAGACCCCGAGGTCAGTGGCGCAGAAGGGGCAGGAGGCCAAGGGCCACGGGGGAGACTCCCCGGCAGCCCAGGGTACGGCCCAGGGAGAGGCAGCTGTGCCCCTGCAGCCTTTGGGGGTCCATGGGGGAGCAGAGACCCACCTGCAGCCCGTGCAGGGGCCCACGATGGAGCAGGTGGGTGCCCAAAGGGGCCTGTGACCCCGTGGGAAGGCCAGGCTGGAGCAGGCTCCAGACAAACCCCTGGCACTGGTGAGGCCACAGCACCTCGAGTGCTGTGTCTGGTTCTGGGCCCTCAGTTCAGGAAGGACGTCGAGATTCTTGAGCGCGTCCAGAGGAGGCAACAAGGCTAGTGAGGGGCTGGGAGCACAAGCCCTGTGAGGAACGACTGAGGGAGCTGAGGATGTTTAGCCTGGAGAAAAGGAGACTCAGAGGTGACCTTATCACTGTCTGCAACTCCCTGAAAGGTGGCTGCAGTCAGGTGGGGGTTGGTCTCTTTCTCCAGGCAGCAACTGACAGAATGAGAGGACACAGTCTTAATATAGGTTGGATATTAGCAAAAAGTTTTTTTATGGAAAGAGTGATAAAGTATTGGAATTGTCTGTCTGGGGAGCAGGTGGAGTCACTGTCCCTGGATGTGTTTAAAGAAAGATTGGATGTGGCACTTGGTGCCTTGGTTTAGTTGTGGTGTTTAGGGCATGGGTTGGACTTTATGATCTTATAGGTCTCTTCCAGCCTAGTGTTTCTTTGATTCTTTGATTCTGGGAGAGAGAAGCCCACCCTGGAGCAGGTTTCCTTGTAGGACTTGTGACTCCATGGGGGACCCATGCTGGAGCAGCCTGTGCCTGATGGACTGCACCCCATGGAAGGGACCACACTGGAACACTTCAGGAAGAAGTGCAGCCCATAGGAAGAGCTCACATTGCAGAAGTTCATGGAGGACTGGCTCCCATGGGAGAGAACCAACACTGGAGCAGGGGAAGAGTGTGAGGAGAGCAGAGACATGTGGTGAGGTGACCACAACCCCCATCCCTCATGCACCACTCAGGCAGAGGAGGTAGGGAAATCTGGAGTGAAGTTAAGCCTGGGAAGAAGGGAGGGATAGGCAGAAGGGTTTTCAAGATTTTTTTTTTTCAGAGTTCTCAGTATCCTGCTTTTGGTGTCAGGGGGGATCTATCTGGCACTGAAAGTCTCAGACAGTGAATACTGCAGCCAGGAACAGGAATTGAAGGTCCCTGCATTTGGCCAGGAGGAGGAAAGGGATACTGGGTGCACTGGGCTGTGTGGATTCGATGCCCAACACCACAAAAAGCAGCAAGGTCAAGGAACCTGCACAACACATTCAGTTATTGGGGAAAAAAAATGAGAGATGGACGTTGCCATCTCCCCATGGATGTGATCAAAAAGGTATCAACTATATCTCCACATGCTAACAAGAAAAAAACATAAGCTTTCCTAGGCCTTATGGGATTCTGAAGAAAGCATATTCCAGGTTACAGCTGCCTTGTGAACCACTTTTATCAAGTTACCTGAAAGTAGAACGATTTTGAGTGAGGCCTTGAGCAAAAACAAGCCTTTGAGCAGATCAAAGAGGACACAGCTGATGTGATGAGCAGTGTCAAAAAGGTTGGAAACACAAGACCTAGAGGCTTGCACCCAGGGTTTGGGTTCTAAATCCCACAATCTGCCTTAAAAAAAATTCACCATTTCAGGAAAAAAGTTACATGAAGACCTTTACTTTGTTTCATAGGTGCTGCTTTGAATTATGACAAGAGATATTCTGGCAGACAGTGCCAGAAGAAGTCCTGTCCTTTTGCCCAGTGGTGTTATGAGTGACATTGCCTCTCAAGACTTTTTGGACTGGAAAAAACAAATGTAGAAATGAAGTTTTCTGAGGAAAGGGGGCTTAAGTTGTCAGCAAATAAAGAGAGAAAGGAGATGCTATGTTTTACAGACAGCTGAGTTGCCTGTGGTAAAGACCTCCTTTCCAGCTTGGTTTTGCTTCTTTTTGTCTTTTTTTTTCCTTTTTGTTAATTTTACATATAACTTCTTATGTCACTTCTCTTCATCTTCTTGTCACAAAGCAATTTGTCAAAATCCAGGAATTTCCCAGATCAAAACGTTCATGACAGCTTTGTAATTGGCCCATTCATCCTCCCCTATGGTGACAGAAAAGGAGAACTGAAAATTATTTGTGATCCTGGATGGTGGCCCCACTGTCTATGAGGGCAGTTTTAGGGACGGTTTAGTTTAAGCCCCGTGTTTCCTGTCATCCTGGAACATGTTGGTTGACCACAAGCATCTGCGTGCTCCATAGAAATGCACTTTTATCTGGCTTCATTCTAAGGATTTTAATATTAATTTTATTTTCACAGTGAAAAGTTGCCAACATTAAACAGAAGAGTATGACACAGATTAAATGGGATCTACCTGATTCCAACAGCTTTCTTGAGTTTGTGTCCCAAGAAAGACAATCCTATTGATTTTTTTTGAATTTACTTTCTACTAAGTTATTTCTGTTATATTTTTCCCACATGTTGTTGCTGAAGTAATTGTTCCTTTCACCCACCGGAGGGCAGCAAGAAGTTTAAAATCCCATATGTTACATACTTGTGTTGTTGCAGGGAGCTAGTCAAATTTCCAAATTACATTGCAAGGAAAATTCCATTCAAAAATCCTCTTTTATTCCCAAAGCGTCATGAGAAATCATAGAACCTTTCTTCCTGAAATTATTTTTTTCCTTGGGAAAACTGAGTTTAAACTGTTGAAATATTATATTCTGTCTTGGTGCAACAGTTTCTCCCTGAGCACATCATAATCTGAGTGCTTGGAATCAGTCTTCTATTTGGAATAGATATTCTGAGTTTTAGGTCCATGGTGTTTTAATAGGAAAAGAGATGCAACCAATGCAGGTAAGACCATCACACAGCTAGACCAAAAATACCAACAGAAGCACAAGAACACAGACCTGCCTTCCTCAACAAATCTCATCAGGTAGCACAAAATGTATCATTACAAAATACCTGAGAATCAAAAATATCTTAGTTCAGTCTGTTCCAATACATCATTAAATATTTTCTTGAGAAGCAATTTAAAAATGGAAGAAGAATTAAAGTGTTCCTTAAAGAAAGCTTCAAGCAGTGAAAAGTGTCCTGCCCATTGAAAAATACAATTATATGAAATTCTTAAAGGTGTCCATTATAGAAAATGGCTTTCACCCATATTCAGCACTAGCTGTGCTTTTCAAAGGCTGTGATCATTGATGTACAGGTTTATTTTAATAAATATACATTAATAATACCTATTCATACTGTCATACTAATGTAAATGAAAAAAATTGAGACATTATGGCATGCTGAGATGAAAGGTTTAATCCACTTTGGATTATAAAATGTCCTCAGTTATACATACATGCTTTTTAAGGAAAGTTAGACTGACAGGGGATTATGCAAATGGCTTAGACTACAATTTTTATTTGCATCTAATTACTTTGGTTTATGTGGTATTTTTAATGAAAGAATATTTGCTTTACTGCTTCTGGTAAATCAGAAAATACAGATTCTGCTATAGCTCAGGCAAGGCATAGCTCAGTCTAGCTCAGCTTCTTAGCATTGGTGCCCCTTATTTTTTTCAGTAAGTTGAGGGAAAGTAAATTATGATAAACTTGAAGGAACACTGGTGGCTTTTCAGAATCGAAATCCACATCATAAATATTTCAGGGTGCTATCAAATCACTTATTCAGTCAATAATCCTAACACAAGTTAGAAAGAGCTATAGATTATATAGTCTTCCATATTATCCAAACAAATATTCTGTGAATTGCAATGGAAATGGGATCACACCTCAAATAAGGATGGTAGAAACTGTGGTGATATTCCTATACCTCTTTAAAAGTCTGTTTTTCTGTTTGGTTGCTGAGCTTTAGAAAATTCACAAACTGTATTGATTTATGTACTTGAACAGGAGGGACTCATTCTGGTTTTTACAGGTCTTTCTCTCATATAACATATTTTAAAGTCCTCACCAGTTCTATTCTGAAGTGTGGTCAGCACAGCAGAGACCTCACCATATATTCCAAAATATTATGTTTCCAAGGGTATTCATATGAGCCTAGTCCCTTAACTTTCCAGTTACACTTTGAACTGCCTCCTCAGCACCCGCACTCAGAGATGTGGAGAACATTCCCATCTATTCATGAGCTTCTCTGTTCACTGTAGAAAGCTGTGATTTGGCCTTCAGCTTGGGCTGACAGCACAGACTTGGTAGAAGGCTTCTGAAACAAAATGGCATTGTTTAGTAGTTAGTTTCTCATTCTGAATTGCTTATTGTGGTGCCTGAAGCCACCCTACAGGACAATACAGTGGCTGTGTGCTTTGTTTTCTTTGGAGCAATATTCCAGTTCCTCACTGCCTCATTGAACATCTCCTTTGGGTGGCAAAACATCTTCTTGTCCTCCTAGCATTTGGGATCAATTTTGTTATATAATGCAATGATAATATTTGGCTTTGGGAACCCATCAGAAAAAAAAACATCACTACAGGAAGGACATTGAGAGGCTGGGAGTGTGTCCAGAGAATAGCAATGGAGCTCAGGAAGGGTTTGGAGCACAAGTCCTGTGAGGAGCAGCTGAGGGAGCTGGGGGGTCCTAGCCTGGAGAAAAGGAGGAGGAGGAGACCTTATTGCTGTCTACAACTCTCTGACAGGAGGGTAGAGCCAGGTGGGGTCGGGATCTTCTCCCAGGTGACCAGCGACAGGACAAGAGGATATGGCCATAGGGTCCATCAGGGGAGGTTCAGGCTGGACATCAGGAAGAATTTCTTCACTGAAAGGATTTTCAAGTTTTGGAATGGGCTGCCCTGGGAGGTGGTGGAGTCACCATCCCTGCAAGCATCCAAGAAGCAACTGGATGTGGCACTTAGTTCCACGGTGTAGTTGACAAAGGTGGTGACCAGTCAAATGTTGGACTGAATGATCTGAGACTTCTTTTCCAACCTCAGTGATTCTGTGATTCTGTCACCACCTCAGTTTCCCTTGTTATTTATACTAAATTGACACAGAGGCACTTAAGGGGCACAATTTATTTCCTAGGAGCACACATATTGCTTATAATTAATTTTGCAGCTGTTGACACAGAAATTTCACTCTGGCAAGCATGGTTGGAATTTTTACATCAGAACATCCTCCTTATTCATCTCTGGGTTCCATCACCGTATAGTGTTAGGTTTCTTTTTTCTTTCATTCTATACCCAAACAAGTATATAGCATGGTTTTTAACAAGTTTGTCTAGACACTGGAAGAAAAAGAGAAGGACATATGGGTTTTTTTCTGGTTGGTAATGATTTAGCCTGGATCCCGAATCACTGCCAAGCAACAGGAGAGCACATGTTTCCTGTGCTTGGATTGATATTTCTTGGTTTAGACAGCAGCATTTGAGGCTGCATTGTCAGTGGGAAGTACAAAAAGCTTAACCCAGAAAGAGCTGAGTCTTTTTAATGAGCCCTCAAGGATGTCAAACATTGTTTGTCCAGCTCTCAAATGCACACTCTGACATATCTAAAAGCTGGTGCTTTTGTCAAAACAGCCAACTCAAGTCCCCACGGACCTTTCATGTCACAGTGTCAGTGCTTGGCTCCAGGTGTGCAGGAGCTGCCACGGCACATCAAACACGGGGCCCGTCTGGTCCAACAGCCTGTCCCTGGCTCCACCCGGCGCCAGCGCCTCGGAGGTGTCTCTGTGGTGGGCAGTGACCAGGAACCTCTCCAGCAAGGGCTGCTCCTGACCACCAGGCACCCAGTGGCCACTTGTGCATGAGGGACTAACTGTGTATCAGTCCCTATGTCCCAGACACAGGAGGAGTTCAACGTTTGCTGGTTCTCTTAACCTCCTTTAATGTGACTTGTGGTTCATTTTGTTCTCTTGTTTTTAAATAGGTTGCATAAATGTCTGCATGCTGCTGTATCTTTTGGCGAGGAGCTCCATATAACACTGAGTGTGTGTGTGTGTGTGTGCGTGTGTGTGTGTGTGTGATCAGCTTGCTAACTTTAAACTATCATGATTTGTTTTAAGGGAGGGGAAGTTTCTAAATGCTTTGTATATCCTGTATGCCAATCTTTATTATACATTCTGCCTTTGTCCAGCCTCCTCCCATTTGCTGTGCAGTGTGAAATATCTGACCCATTCTTTCCCTCCCTGAAAAGATTGTCATTAAATAATTAAGCATCTTGATCAAGTTTGCTGTAATTCTTCATAATTTTATTTTGAATATTTCATTTGCTATTTTTGTTTGGATTTTGACAATGCGACTAGAAGTCAGATGAAACTTGGGATGGCTTAAGCAGAAATGATGAAGACCATGGATCTATATATAGAGCTTACTTACAGATGGAGATAAATTTTATAATTTAGCTGTTCTGAAAGAATAAAAGGCCTAGTCTGTCTTCACTGCTGCTCTTATTCTTGTTCTTCAAATTGATGGCCATTCTTTCTTACTCTTTAGTCTTCATTCTTTCTGCTTCAGAGATAAATTCTCACTCCTATTAAAACCAAAGGAATTTTGCAATTCAGCAGAGCAAGGATTTGACACTTTGGATGAGGATGCTGAAGAAACTGGAACATCAATGGTGTCTCAAGAGATCCTACAAGTAGATGCATTGACACCTAAAGGAAATATTATATATAAATAAAATTTACATTCTCTAGTCAATAGCCTTTTGAAGTAAAAAGGCACCTAGTTCCAAGGGCACCTAAGCCACACCTGGGCCTGCAACTGCCTAAGCTTTGGAAGTATTTTGCAAATAAGCATCGCAGACTAAAATGTGAGCTACTGATGTGCTATTGGGCTACTAGACAAAGGAAACTTAACTGTATCTGCCTCCTTACATGCATTTTATGTAGTAGTCTCTTCTTCATAAAGTAGAAACTTTGGAGAGAGCCAGAACAGGAAGAATTAGACCCATGAAACACAGAATAAATTGTTTAAGGCCAAGATAAGTGCAGACCTGTTCGTTTTTCAGTGTTTTCTGTGTCTCTTTCCTGTTCTGCATGCATTGGTAACACTTTGGGTGTCTAGTTCTTCCCATACATCACAGAGGAATCCTAAAATCCTAGCTCTGGACTGTGATTTTTCTGGGAGAGACCACGTGTCCTCAAGGTTATATGTAGTGCAACTACATACTGTACAGTCAGATGTACTTTTATGTTTCTAGCTTTTAACTTACTTGAAGTCATAATAGTAACAATAAAAATAATAATTAATAATAATAATAGTAACAACACAAAGAAGAAGACAGGTTTTATTAGATGAACTTATATGGCTAGGAAAAAAAGACCAAAATTCCAGATCCATAAGTTCTCCCAGTCTAATGTATTCCTGCTCTTTATAAATATTCATGAATATATTCTTAGCAATAGTGCTTTTTTACCAGGAGATTTGGAATGGATCTAAAAAGAAGACATTTATCGTGCTTTTTTAAGCAAGCTGGGTACAGACAGGTTCTCCCCTAGCACCTTCCTGTATGCTGTAACAGATCCTCTCTTTTGAGATCTGATACTGGAGAAAAAGCACTTTGCTTTTGCTGTCAGGTACACAATAGTTAATCCTTTCTACAGAGGTCTTGCATTTCTCTCCAGACTAATTACCATTAACTGAAACGTGCTGCAAGGTAACTCACAGTGCAGAAATAATGTACCTGAATGGCCAGGAGGTAATTTAGTTATGTCTACAGCAATTGAGCAATGCTCAACCCCAAGAGCAGCATGCTCCAAAAGTACTACACAGTACAAAATAATTCTATGGAGAGTTTGGATCAAGCTCTGCTTGCATTTACATCATTTTTGCAGTGATAACATCCTTGCACGAGAACAAGTCAGACCAGATTCATGTATCTTCTGTGAAATGATTAGCAATAAACAAGCTAAGCCTGTGTATGATCATTGTGCTTTCATTCATCAAATGCCTATGAAGGAACATTTGCATTCGAGCCAAGGTCTTTGCTTGAATGAAAAATTATCCCCACTGGAATCAAACAAGGCTATTTGACATAAGTAGAGAAATCAATTTAGGATCTCTCTCTGCCAAGGGACTTTGGGCCTAAGCCTGCTGCTGCTGAACTCATCAGATAGATAGGGCTCATTATCCTTGTAGGAGATTAAGGACCACTTCTACAGTCCTGCAGAAGGCTTCCAATCAGCACTAAGACCTAAATATCCCCATAAGTGACTTTCATTCCTGCACAGGAATAAGGTTGCAAACACTTCTAGGGGTAGAGGAAAATCCTGTCCTCAGACTTTCAGGCTATGGGGTCATGCTGTGGCTATGTGAGGAGGGTTTATCCTCAGTATGAGATTTTTCTCTTCCCACTGTTTCAGTGATAAGAAATTGCAGTTAATATACTTCAATTTCAAAAGAGAAAAAAAGTAATTACAAAAATTATAGTAATTGGGACATTCAGCTGCACTTCAAAGGATATTCTTTTCTTTAGCTTTCTTGCTGAAAGGTACTTGCAGATTTCCTAAAGAAATGTCCTCCCCCCATCATTAGTCTTCTTTAAAAATGAATCGTAAACAAATATTATGGCATGAGTATGAAGTCACTGAAATCAAAGGATACAAGACAATGACTCTGTTATATTGATCCCTTGATCTTAAGGGAAAAAAACAGCAAAGGACTCCATAAAATTGAATCCATATAGTTGATATTGTAAATGAAAAGGTGTTTGAGCTTTGGTCAATGCTCTCAGGCACATGGTGGGGTTCTTGGGCTGTCCTGTGCGGGCCAGGAGTTGGATTCCTGATCCCGATGGGTCCCTTCCAACTCAGGATATTCTGTGGTTCTACTGTCTAGGTAAAATTGCATTCATACCACAGAAAGACAAACAAGGACAAAAGGCTTGGGCGTAGCCACCTGGTCATTAGAAAGGTTTCTGTTATCTCTGAAATACATGTAGACTAAGCTCCAGGCAGGCTAAGACAAGTGGAAACTAAACAAATCTGACAAGTCTTCATCCTGAGGTCTTGCAACATCAATACAAATCCTGTGGCCAGCTACTAGCAGTAGTTTTTAGCAAGTTACTATGCTGCAGTACAGTCACTGAAATGTTTTGTCTTTAGAAAACAAGACAAGGTGGAGAAAATGAAGTAGTTAATTTCCTTTGTGAGCTGTTTGTTTTCTTTAGCATAGTTCTATACATATCTTTTATTTGTAAGTGTCTTTCTGTGGGAAAAAAAAAGCATTTAAAATGTTAGCACAGGTAGGAAGCCAACCTGAGTGCAAAAGAGAAAGCAATGTCTAATAGAGGTGTCAGAGACATGGGAATGAGGCATAGAAGAGCCAGAAGAGTGACTGCAGCCCTTCTCCTCATTTTTCCTTACTTTTAGTGTTTGCAGGTTCCCAGTCAGCAGTGTTCCTTTGCTTCTCCTGCAGGTGCTGCTCCCTGGTTTCACAGAAGTGCCACAAAACATCACAGACTTCCCATGGGAAGTGCAGAACTTTCTGGGCCCCCACTCAGGCTAACTTCCTAGATCTACACAAGGAGCAGTTTAAAACTCTTGGTTTGTTCAGCCTGGACAAGAGGAGATTGAAGGGAGACGTCATTGGGCTCTGCAGCTTTCTCACAAGGGGAAGAGGAGGGGTGGGCACTGATCTCTGCTCTGTGGTGACCAGTGACAGGACCCAAGGGAATGGGGTCCAGCCCAAAGCTGTGTC
Organism: Picathartes gymnocephalus; assembly: GCA_013390045.1. NCBI lineage: Eukaryota > Metazoa > Chordata > Aves > Passeriformes > Picathartidae > Picathartes > Picathartes gymnocephalus. Next base: position 80,355 of record WEKY01012822.1, on the reverse strand, counting down.
AGGGGAGGACTAGGTGGGCTGTCAGGAAAAGATTCTTTACCCAGGGGGTGGTTGAGCACTGGAACAGGCTCCCAGGGAAGCGGTCACAGCATCAAACTGGCAGAGTCCAGAAGAAGCCTTTGGACAATGCCTTCAGCACATGCTGAGACTCTTGGGTTGTCCTGTGCATGGCCAGGAGTTAATCTTCAGCGATTCTTGTGGGTCTCTTCCAGCTCAGGATACTCTATGATTCTATGATCCCATGATCCCATTTTTTCAGAAGTTCCTTTATAACCCAAATGGGTCATGTCCAAACCTGACAAATGGCCCACATTGCAGAGGGATGCAGGACACCCAGGGACGAGACAGCAGGAAAAGCCATGAGCTGTCCCTGGGTTGCTTTAGGACTGCAGGAAGGCTCCTACAGCCCAGAAAAAGCTGTGGTGTGCCTCGAGATGTTTTGAAACACAGCAAAATACTCCAGCACATGTCAAAACATGTGCATCCTATGATCACACTGTAAGGAGTCAGCGGAAACGACAGCTGACCTTCCTCACTGTATTGGTTTGGCACGGCCTGGTTTTCAGCAGCGGGGAGCCACAGAGGTGGCTCCTGTAAGAAGCTGCTGGAAGCTTCCACCATGTCCAGCAGAGCCAGTCCCTGATGGCTCTGAAAATGGACATCCTGCTGGCCAGTTAGAGAGGTTGGTAATGCCTCTGTGATGACATATTTAAGAAGAAAATCAAAACAAAATCACACAGTTTTGCTTCTAGTCAGAGAAGAGGAGGAGGTGAGAACATGTGAGGGAAACAAGCTGGAGACACCAAGGTCAGTGGAGAAGAAGGGGGAGAAGGTGCTCCAGGCGCCAGAACCGAGATTCCTCTGCAGGAATTCCTCTCCATCCAACCTGGCCTTGAACACTTTCAGGGATGGGGCAGACACAGTTTCTCTGGGAAACCTGTGTCAGTGGCTCACCACCCTCACAGTAAAGAGCTTCTTCTTCATATCTAGTCTAAACCTCCTCTCTGTCAGTTTGAAGCCATTGCCCTCTGTCCTGTCACCCCAGACCCTTGTAAATAGTCCCTCTTCATGTCATGGACCAGCACCTCAGGTACTGCCAGGTGGGTATTCCAAAGGGAGGCACCACCATGGAAAAGCCATGGGCAAAATGCTCCCCAGAGGCTCGGTCCTTGAAGAGACCTTTGGATTGGGAGAGCATTGCAACTGCATCCTACTGATCCCATTTCCATAAAAGAGACAGATCTGTTGGCCCTTAATACAGATTTTTATGCTAATCCTTCACAAAGACTAAGGCATTTGCACAAACACTTTAGGAAGATGAGGGGAAGGCAACTGCTCTGGGAGAGATCCTTAGCAGAAAATAGCCAGCGTGTTTCCTTGGCAGTTTTTTAATTTCCTACCTGGAATGTATTTAAGGACTAATAAGCAATAAACATAGTTACCAGAAGGAGCAGTTGACTGTGAAATGTTTAAAAGTAATAGACATGCATTCCATGGTCTTTTGTGAGATGTAACATTGTTGAGTCTTCCTATATCCTCAGAAGATCCATTTAGACTAAGAGTGAGCTCCCTGCTGTTTTATGGGCTTGAAAACCTCATCTCTTAAAGTGAATTACCAATAAAAGCGGTAATGGCAACTGCAGCAAAGAAGTCATGACAGGTAGTAATAAGATCTTTTCTGTTTAAAGAAGAAAATGAAAAGTGCATTTGCTTTCTAGAAATGGTGATCCTCGTAAGACATTGAGAACAGCTTACCTCAAGCTCCACGTGGAGCAGATGGAAAGAAAAATAATACTTTAGATTTGGGAATGAGTCCCCTATGGGGTTGATCTGCTGAAAGATCTGGTTCGTTATCTGTGGAAATGTAAATGTTATGTCACCACTACAGGGGAAAAAATGGAGTGAGCTTCAGTTTTAAAAGACAGACCCTTGCATTTTCTTTAATTTAGCTGCAGTAAAATTAGTTGCAATCTTAATTCCCTCTTCTAAAGTGGTGCTCCAAAATCTAAGTTTTTATCTAACCCAGCAGATTACATTTCTGCACCTCTGCTGTGAAGAAAATCTTCAAAATGTCACCTTATCTAAAGCAATAGACTATCACTCTCCTTAAGCAGCAAATGATTTGAAAAAACAAAGCCTATTTCCAGTTTTACTGATGCTTTTTCACACTGCTGAGGTGTTGTAAATGTTCCTCAAAGGGCAAGGACACGGCCTGTGCACAGATGATTTCCTGTTTTGACCTCTGCTGTTTTCTGCTTGATTTTCCCTCTGTCACCAGTGTCTGCTGCAGAACTAAAGCTCAGTGCACAACAACAAAGCTGCTTCCAGGGGTCCACAAGAAATTCTTCAGCAAGTAAGTATCACTAACCACACCACTGATAACATTTCTCATACATAAAACATTAAGTGAAATAAGATTTGGATGTTCTTGTCTCTTGCTAAGTTCTCTGCCCCAAAACTATTTACTACAGCCTGCACTTCACCAGCTTCAGAACAAAATAAATTATTGCATTGGTCTGTCTGCTCTTGTAACTTACACTACCAATTAACAGAGAAGTTCAAGGGAAGTTAATGACCTATTTTGAAATGCAATAATCACTTCTCTCGTGCTCTTATTTTTATTCACTATATTGTGCATAAAATATGTCTATATGAATTTGTACATCATTTTCACAAGCAATTTGATGTAAATTTATCACTGTAATGTAGAAATTAACTAATAAAATATATTGCTATATTAAAATTCAGCTCAGAATTTCCTGATGACCATTTACCTTAAATTCCCTTCATAATAAGATTTCTGTGATGCTGTTTAGGCAATTAATTTTCATTTCTCCAAGAAGGCCATATTCATAAAAGGATGTTTATTACGTCCCCAGCCTGGTGCCATGCAGAATTGGAGAAAGACAGTGTGAGTGACAATTGCAGTGTTATGCTTACAGGAAAACACTATAAATAGAGCAGCTAAACTTAGGGACACACCTGCTGTGCTCTCAGAATTTAATCCTCACACAAGGTGCTGAGTACCGTGAAGCAGAAAGCTTACAGGAATCACTAGGCATTAAGATGATGCACCCACTGCAGAATGGGGCACGGGTGACAGAAATGTCAGAATTGCTGTAAAACCCCTGTAATGTGTTATTTCTAAGCATATTGAAACATTGTGTGTAGAACTTTCATGGCATGGATACATGCTAGAAAATAAAAGACCAGAAGATGACTAATGAGCCACAGCATCATCTCCAGTGTAACGTAAGAGATGCATAAATGTGAATTTCTCCCACAGTGCTTCCAAAAGCACCAGCTCTTCCCAAGAGTAAGCTCCCTTGGTAACCACCAGGGAGTAAATTCCCTCAAAATCAGTATTTAAAGCCACTATGGAGATCTTTGGGGGAAAATCCCCATCTAGGTAACTTCAACCCTTCCAAATATTTTTTTCTTGCCTGCCAGTGTTTCAACCAACGCACTGCAGTCATGCTCTTAACAGGGAATTGTGAGCCTGCCCTTTAGCTAAAAGAACAAACAATGTCATATACATCCCAGGAACTGGGAATGAAATAAAAATGTCAGATGGTGAGAAAAAAGGGAAGCTGAAATGTGAAAAACTAGTTGTCTGCAGCATAGCCTCATCTCCATTTGTGTGTTTTACAACATGATCATAGAATTATAGAATGGCCTGGGCTGGAAGGGGCTTCAAAGATCACTGGATTCCAACCCCCTGCCATGGGCAGGGACACCTTCCACCAGACCAGGTTGCTCAGAACTTTATCCAGCCTGGCCTTGAATAGTTCCAGGGATGGGGTGTCCACAGCTTCTCTGGGAAACCTGTGCCAGGGCCTCACCACCCTCACAGGGAAGAATTTAAACCTCCTCTCTGCCAGTTTGAAGCCATTTTCCCTTGTCCTGTCACTCCAGGCCCTTGTAAATAGTCTCTCTCCATCTTTCCTGTGGGTTCCCTTCAGGTACTGGAAGGCCACAGTTAGTTCATCCCAAATCCTTCTCTTCTCCAGCCTGAACAATCCCAATTCTCTCAGCCTTTTCTCACAGCAGAGCTGCTCTATCCTTCTGATCAACTTGGTTGCCTCCTCTGGACTTGCTCCAGCAAGTCCACATCCTTCCATGATAGTATTAAGGACAAAGAACCTCAGAGATGAGACAAGAGTGGAAAATTTCAGTCACTTAGTCCAATATGCTGCTCTCACAGATACTAATACCATTTCTTCCATAAACTTTAGAAACCCCCATATGAAAGCTGTCTAGATTTCTCATCACACTGCTTCAAGAACCCTATTTTTCCTGATTACTAGATCATTTTCCTAGGTTTCAAGATGAACTGTGCCAGCTTATATACATTTGTTTCTATATCTCCACCATTCTTCAGTGTTTGAGCTTTTCCATCCCATTCCTCTTCTCAGTGTACTAAAAAAGAGCTATAATATCCCTTCAGGCCTTCCTGCTACAAGCTAAACAGAACAAAAGCTTACTTTCATACTTTTAGAGAAAGGATGGTATAATAGGGAAAGAGACACACAGGGGAAAATCCCAGCTCTGCCTGGAAAAATGACAAAACTATTTATCCATCCAATAAATTGTTTATTTATCCATCACAGCCAGTGAGGTGGCCCATAAAACACTTCTAGGTCATATAATCAAAGAGGGACAAACCAGAGCAAACGTTAAATGCAGAGTAATATCTTAGTCTTATTATCAGGTTGTTTAATCATTTCTAGCTGTATGAAAGAGGAATTTTCTGCTAAGTCAGAGGCTAAAAACTTCATGAACCGTACAAGATGAGGGGGTGTGAATGCTTTGTGTAAGTTTTTTCCCAGGGTGGAAGCATGGTTGGGACTCTTCATTTTCAAAAGAAGATAAAGGAGGGGTACATATGGCTCTGTGTGGAAAACATGGGTTGCCAACAAGTGTGGGACACATAACAACCATTTCTCTCTTAGCTTCTGCTCAAGTTTGAGCTACAGGCAATGTAAATGCGCTGAGCTCATCACCAGTTTCAAACATTTGCTTTATTTTCTGTTATTTTTGTTTAAAAAACATAGAATTTTCAATACTGTATAATTTTTACTTTACCAAAAAAAAAAAAGACCAGCTGAAAAACATATCTTGCATCTGCCATAAACAGAGGGTGGCACGCTCCAAATAGCTGATGAATTATAGCATGCAAATATTCCATAAGTAATAAAGGCAGCTTTCCAAATCTAGTTTTCTTTTCTTCCAGTTCCACTGGCCGTTATTGCAGTAATGGAGACTGTCACTAGGAACTGTAAATTCACTCAGGAGCTAAAGAGTGTCTGAGATTTTTGCAGTATTGATTAGAGGGATGTTGTGTGGCAATCACTAGTATATCAACCCAAACAGCTATTACACCTTACATGGGTCCCATGAAACCTGCCTGGAAGTTTATGGAGTTCTCATTTCCTAAGATGGAAGAAATTGCATTTAGAAGAAACTCACAAGGGACCTCCAAACTCGAGAAAATAGCACAAGTCAGGCGGTTAAAAAATAAAGTAGGAAAAGGTGGCCATAAATAAAAAGCTGCTGGCAGACCTGGGTGCTCTGGTGCTTCACTGAGAGTTTCCCAGGGAGAGATAATTTTGCACAGCAGGTCAGAGTTGAAGGAGGAAGACAAGGCAGGTTTCTCAGGCTGTCATCCCATGAGTGGGCACGTGTCATCTCGATTTAAAATTAACATCATTTGGGGAGAATGACTTGTAAGTTACACAGTGCTTTATGCGAATCAAAATATGTGAAGAAAATTAACACAAAGTCCTCAGTTGTCCTCAAGGGAGACACTTTTTAGCATTGTTTCCAGTTGATTTAGCCTTTAAATGAGCAAGGTTATAATTGGTAATTAAGCTTGCTGCATTTTGGGCATACAAATGAAGACAAAAAGTGGAGTTGCAGCTTCTGAGGAGAAAATGAGAGTAAGCATATGGGAAGGAAATGAGGCTAATATGACACAATTCACAGCTTCATTAACATCAGCATGTAAGGCAGGGTCCCTTGGACGTTAACACTTCACTTGCTGAACTTCAGCATCAGGTGTTCTGTAACAAGCCTAAAGAAAGTAAAGAGGTAAAACATAGTTATGAGATGAGAAAGTGATGATACACAAAATACCCTCAAGCCTCACTCATGCTCTTAAATGCAAAGATAAGCCAAAATCACACTACTGAGTTGGGGGACAGGGTCTGGAGCTCTCTATAACTTGGAAAATATATCAATCAGGTTTGTGTCTGCTAAAGCTATGAAGCAGCTTTGGATATCACTATTCATTGCATTTTGTACAATTTTCAAATTTCTGGATTTGGCCAAACTGTCTATATTGGCACATTGGTTGGGTACCCAACTGATTTGCAGCAAGAAACAGGAAGTTTCTGTACATTCAAGTGAGAGAGCATATGGAAAACTGGACATCAACTGGGTGGACAATTACCCTTTGGGCCAAAACCCACTGAAATACTAGGAATCCTTCAATTGAATTAATGAAGTTTTTGAGTGAGTGAGCTGTATAACTACATGGTAGCACCAAAATTTGGGATACTTATGACAGAAGTCACTTCCCAATAGCAGACTGTGATTTGCACTTTCTTCCAGCTGTATATTACTAGTCCTTCCAACTATGTTCTAATAGTTTTGGTTGCTTCTACCTCTATTTAGCCAGGTAGTTCCCTCCAGATTTTGGCATTAATGTCTCTTGGGTGCTTTTCCCAATGTGAGCATTCAGAAACAGCTGCATTCAGGATCATGCTATGTGCAAAACCTGCAGCAATTCAAGAGAGAAACATGCTACCTTGGCCTCTCCTACACTGAGCAATAATTTAAATCTACTTATGAAAGAGATTTCTAAATGCTTACGATCCAGAAAACCTCTAGGTCAACAATCTTTCTCTGCTAGGATTTTTATAGCTGGTACAAAAATGTGCCTCTGATAAATATATCAGGAAGGATAGAGAATGAGTGAACCAGATTTTTTTAAAAACCACTAACCAGAAATATTAAAAGCTGACAGAGCATTTGGCAGACTTGTGAAATGTTAGTTCTAAATCCTGTATGTCTTGTGAATATAAACAGGATCTAAGCAAACCTGCACTGAAAAGCAAGAGAAGTTTCATTCAGACTTTGCTCAAGATTTCATCAAAACAGTTGTCACCTTTGCCTTCAAAAATGAGTAGCAGTGCTATTTAACACACCTGTTCACTAGTTTGCTTTGCCAAGAAACATCCTAAGGAATAAATTTCTAACAGTTTCTCATAGCAAGACCATTCCTTATGGCCAGAACATGTCATTCCACTTTTTTCTTTTCCTTCCCAATGAAGCTGTGCTTTAAGCGTTTTTGATGTGTGGGCAGATGGGAGAGAGAAAGAGTAGCAAAGAGAGATGGCAGGTAGAGTGAGGGAGTCAGAGGAAGAAAAACTGAAAATATCTCCCCTCTGCACACATTTGTGTCTGCTTTTTGCAGCCAATGTCCTTGGCTGGCAGAAAATTGACTTTCAATTAGTAGGCATTGCATCACTGTGATGTAAGACGTGGCCTTGTGGGCTGGAGATAAAGTCAAAAGTTAATAACTGCACTGCCAAAAGATATGTCTAGTCATTTAATGTTTCAAATTACATTCCAGTTGGGGAGGTCACACGCAGCTGTGCTGAAATAGAGCCAGAGCTGCATGCTGGTTACTGCACAGCTTGCTCAAGTAGGTCAGACACGGTGGCATGTCTGTCCTCTTGCTGCTCTGCTCCATGGAGTGTAGCTTTTTTTTATTGAAACATGGCTTTATACCTGACATATATTTACAGGTGGAAATCCCCTGTAGTTCCAGCCACTTTTAAGTCTTCTGATAATCATGACAGCCCATCATTTGCAAACTTGTATTCTTTTCTCATGTTATGACACGTATCATAGTAACATGGAGAATTGCTAAGCTTTTCTTCATCCATCCAAAATACATTTTGCCTTTTAAGCTGTTGCACAGAAGAAAGAAGAATCATTCAAATACAAGGAAAATTAGCAACGATTTGGGACGATGATAAATACCTCAATTCAAGTCACTGATCCCAAGATGCAAAGTCTGAAATGCATGAAAAATATAAAAAATTGGTCAGCTGACAATTGTGTGGTGAAGTGACTGAACACACTGGCCTTATTTACGTGATCTTTAATGTCATAAGTTTCCTATTCATGACATCAGGTATTCAGCATAGCAAATATGCTACTGCAAGTATCTTGCTATTGACAGAACTCTTTAGGCAGCTTGTATACATGAATAGGCTGCCCTGGCTTGAAAACTGAACAAATAAACCAACAGAGGATGATGAGGATGTCTAGGCTGAAGAGAATTCAACAAATTATTACTGCAGGCATTCCCTTATATAAACATCTGAATGTATTTTTAATTAAGTCTCTACCCATTTTAACATGTTCTATACTATTTTAACAAATTTCTAGACCTCATCTAAGATAAAGACATTTTGGGCAGTGAGGATTTTTTTTCCCCCAGAAATTCTGAAACAGACAGAAAATTAATGTCGTAGATGCTAAGAGAATAAAAAGTACTAGGATAATAGCTGATGTCTACATTGAATAATATAATTTACATAAATATATTTATATCTCCCCTAATATCTTTATATAGCTATCAGAATAATATCAAGCTAATATTGACAATCAATAGAATTGGATCACTATTTCTTCATTATCCTGGACTCTGTGCAAGCATTGTTATCAAGGGATATAAACATTGCTAAATTAAAATGGTACATGACACACTCACTCATTCTGCTGATATGGCCTTTGGCAGAGGGGAATGAAAAATGCCCCTCCTTAACCTCTGTTAATAGTTTTTAGATATTTCTCCAATTTTAGGCTTACTTGGCAGTGAGACAAAAGTCCCAATATTTTTTTGCAAATTTAACAAAAGTGGCCATGTAGGGTGGAGAGATCTTGACAGACCATCTACACAGGAAAAGAGTACAGTGTGAGGATATAAAATATTTATTGAGTACTAAAGGTGTGTGAAGAGAAAGATGTTTTTAATGTCTCAGCTCAAAGACAATCTCCCATAATTTTATTTCTTCCTACACACCAGAGTTTACTCACAAGGTACAAATCTGTAGGAAACTTCATTAGTATCAATGCTCACAGGACTCTGTTAATTCCATTTTCTGGGTATTTCCATATGAATGAAGTTCAGCGTGTGGTTTGGCAGTAAAGATGGTAGTTAGCAATCCATTTTGGTGCAGCTCTAGAAGCAAATACCTTAACAGAATTGATAAAAAATATAATTATTTTTAAAAAGCAGAATGCTGTTATTTGAATTAAGATATTTTAAGGTTAAAAGAGAAACAGCCATAATGCTCATTAAATAGAACCAGCAGGCATCTGATTTGAAATGGGATTAGTTCCCCAATCCTGCTGTGATGTTTTCATGTACATGGATGGATTAACAAAACAGGTTGGCTTTGAGCTTTTTTTCTTTTCCCCTTATTTCAGATCAGGACTATCAGACACTACTTTTTCCTGACTTTGCAGACTAAAACTTCTAATGACTCTGTCAATGGAAACTAGGCCACTGTCAATAATGAGCCTAATACTATCTGTCACTCTTTGGAGATTAAGGCCAGGCCGGCACATACACTGATGTGTCATTTTAATTTTCATTAAGTAAAAAGACAAACTGAACACAGCCTTTGCTTCTCATTAAGTTTATTAGAGATAACATGTGTGTTGGGCAGCTGCATGGAGCACCACCTGCATTTTCCAGAGGCTAGTAAATGGAATCAATAAGATAGTCAGGAATCTGATATGTCCAGGGATAGCATCAGGAAACCCAACAACCAACGGGTTGTTGACTCTGGTGAGGGGTGTGAAGGGCAACAAGAGCTCCTACAGGTGCATCAGCAGCAAAAAGAGGACCAGGAAAAATGTGAGCTCACTACTTAAGAGGGAAGGGATCTGGTGACACAGGACATGGAAAAGGCCATGGTATGGAATGCCTTTGACTGACTACCAGTATAAACCAGCCTGCGGAAATCCCAGGCCCATGAGACCTGGGACCTGGTGGGAAAGTCTGGAGCAAGGAGGGCTTAACCCTCACCAGAGCAGAATCAGTTAGGGAGCATATAAACCATCTGGACATACCCAAAGCCCTGATACCTGATGGGACCCACCTATGGCTGCTGAGGGAGATGGACAATGTCACTGTGAGGCCGCTCTCCACCACCTTTGAAAAGCTATGGCAGTCAGAAGGGGTTTCTGAGGACTGGAAGAAAGCAAACATCACCCCTGTCTTCAAGAGGGGCCATAAGGTGCATGGAGAGCTACAGGCTGGTCAGCCTCCTCTTGATCCCCAGGAAGAGGATGGGACGTGTAATCCTGGAAATCATTTCCAAACACACGAAGGACAAGAAGGTGACAAGGACCAGCAAGGATTTATGAAAGGAAAATCATGCCCCATGACCTGAAAGCCTTCTTCCATAAAATGAGTAGTTCAGAGCATGAAGTACAAGCAGTGGTGTTCTTTATCTTGACTTTAATAAGGCTTTCAACACTGTCTCTGATAACATCTTCATGGAGAAACTGGTGGCACATGGACTAGATAAAAGTACGTGAGGTGGACTGCCAACTGATGGAACTGGGCTCAAAAAGTTGTGATCAGCAGCAGTTAGTTCAGCTGGAAACCTGTTCCTAAAGGTTTGGGCCGATGCAGAGCCAAGACTGTTTAACATCTTCAGTAGCCACCTGAATGATGGGACGGTGTGTCCTCAGCCAGTCTGCTCTTGGCACAAAACTGGGAGGGGTGTGCTGCCCTTCAGATGGGCCTTGACAGGCTGGAGAAATGACCTGGTGGGAACCTCATGAAGTTCAACACAGAAGTGCAAAGTCCTGAACCCCAGGAGGAACAACCCCAATGCACCAGGACAAGATGGAAGCATCAGGGTGGAAAACAGCTTTGCAGAAAAGGAGCTGAGGTCTCTAGTGGGCAAGAAGTGGGACATAACCCAGCAAAGTGCCCTTGCTGTACAGAAGGCCAACAGCCTTCTGAGCTGGATCAAGCAGGTCAAGAGAGCCAGTCCTTCCCCTCTGCTCAGCCCTGGTGAGAATATCAACACCCTGGAGGATTGGGTCAAGTGCTGGGCTCCCCACTGCAAGAGTTGTAGTGTCACCAGAGACAGCCTGTGAGTGCCACAATGATTGAAGGCATTTGTCCTCCAGAGACACAGAGAGCTGAGTGCCCAGCCTGGAGCAGAGAAGGCTCAGGGGGATCTCCTCAGAGTGTAAAAAGACCTGATGAGGGGGAAGACCTAAAGACCTAAAGAGCAGGAAGCCAGGCTATTAATAGTGGTATCCAGCAACAAGAGGCAATGGATACTAGGTGAAATATGGACATTTTCACTGAAACATAAGGAAAACCTGTGTACTGTGAGGGTGGTTGGACACTGGCACAGGGTGTTCAGAGAGGCCAAGGAGTCTGCAACCTTGAAGATATTGAAAACACAGGCAGACACAGCCCTGAGCAACCTGCTCTGGCTGACCTGCTCTGGGCAGGGGTTGGACCAGGCAATCTCCTGAGGTACCTTCCTGCCTCAGCCTGTGCCCAGCTGTATGTGTGATTAGAAATATTGCAGGGTGTGTCATGCCCAGGTGATTCCAAAATTGACAGCCCACCTTCTCCCTCGGTTTTCTTTTTCTCCAATGTTTAGGCATCTGTGCTGGATTAGTAATGGTCTCTTTTAACACCTTGGTACGGCATTAACTCTTCCTCCTGCTGATGTAGGCAGTTTCTGGGTGTTCAGTTAGTGTAAATACACAGAAACACACCCACCAGAGCTGGAAGGCAGGGCTGAGCTAATAACCTGCACACAGGGATGCCAACAGCCATGCTGCAATGAAGCTGTGTCCACACAAACACACAGCAAAAGCCTTTGCAACAGGGAACCTCAGTGGCCATAGCACTGTGGTGAGCTCACCACTCACACAAGTGCAGATTCATATTGCTGCAGAGTGCTGCTTGCCTCTCAAGTACATCCCCTCTGACGTCCTAGTGAATCTTTTCGTGGAAGCAGTAACTTTTAAATAGGTGTGTGTGTATAAACACATAAACAATGACAGCAAAAAGAGGTATATGTAGCAGCAGTGTCACTGGTTAAGTGAGTTTCCAAAGAGGATGATTGTGTTGCAGCAGTACCTGGAGTTAGTGTTGCAGTGAAAAATTCATGCACTTCAAGCGGGTATGTGTTTCTTGAGGCAAATCTTACCACCACAAAGGAATCCTACTACTTGGAGGATTATTATCACCAAAATACAGAAGACAGAGAAGAAACAATTCAAACAGTGTCATTGAAAGAGAAGGTGCTATTCATTTTTGACAGCCTCCACTAAAGGTTTTCAGTTTGTCATACAATTTTACACAGGCATCTGATTTTTCATTTTTTTTAAAATCTATTGAATTTTTACTCTGGGAAATATATGGGGGAAGGAACCATGTGATGGATCAGCCCCTTCTGATATCCTGTTAAAGAACAGTTTAGGATTAAAAAGAAATTGTGAGGACAGTAGTATGAGGATGCTGTTTTCCTTGCATTTGCTGCTACAGAAGAGTGTAGTGTGAGGACAGCACACTCTGTATTCTGATAGCACAACTGATGCTACCAGTTCTCTAGGAAAGTATAGAGTATTTGCCAAGATACTGAAACACCAACATGCTTCAGAAGCCACTCCTTAATCTGTGTAGTACGTAGTGATACACATCTCTGTGCTCTCTCAGACAGGTAGCTGCCTTATTGTGTCCTTTTCATGTTGACATTTCAACATGTGGAAAGCCATTAAAGACCACAGAACTTTCATAATTCTGTAGGTGTATATGAAGGTTTCATAATGCTGTGTTGATGTTGTTACAACATATTATTACAAAGATTCACCTTATCAAACATCAAGGCTTTCTGTGCTACTCAGTGGCCCTCACATTTAAGGAGCCACCAGCACTTTGGCTCTTGCCAAAATTTCTCACGTAATATTATTCACTGATTAGCCAAAACTTTCACAAAACTTTTACTCAAGCGACATATGAGACCAGCAGATGACCTAAGATGATTTTCAGAAGTTTGGTGGCTGCAAGGCCTGTTAAGAACTCCATTAGTATTTGTAATAAAAAGAAGACTAGAATTTGTAGGTTGTACAAATAGGAGGAGTAGAACTAGTGAAGAGAATGGAGGGTACAGAGCACAATGACTGCATTTTACATGTTCAGCTGTGGGCAACAACACAGAAATAAGTCTTGGGTGAGATAACAGCACGAACTAATTCCTTTGACGTTTGCGAGGAACTTCCAGCAAAGGAGGAGGTACTTTGTAAAAAGGCCGGAGGTGGTTGTGTGAGAAACAACTAATGAGAGAGTGAAGACAAGTGTTAGTGACAGAGAGCAGCGGGGGCTGCGCTCAGTGCGACAGTAACGCTGAGTCATTGCAGAGTCAATTGATCAGAAACTTTGAAGGGCACAATGAGCTTGCCTTTCATGCCGATGAACCAGAAAGCCAGAAGAGGCACACAGACATTATGTCAGCAAGGAAGATAATCCTCGCAGTGCAATTCTGAATGAGCTTTCGGCGAGCACGGCGGAAGTCGCAGGAGACACACCGAGAAGTTGGTAATAGCTGAGGTGTGAAGTGACAGGGGCACGGGGACAGTCGACAAGGCTGAGTCTCTTAATTGACATGTAGGAAGAAACAAGATACTATAGACACGTTGTTCACTTATAGCTCCACAGAGACTGCAAGCAGTATTCAATTTAAAGACCAAAATGACTGGAAGGGCAGTGAGGCATTTACAGTACAAAGAGAGAGACAGAGAGGTTTGTGACAGCAAAAAAACAGGACCTGAATGTACTGTGCCAAGTATAGTGGTAGCTGCCCTCAAGGAGGCGGAAAAAAGGTACTGATTTTAACTGGGTGTGAAAAGACAGGCCAGCAAGAGAGGGGAAGAGCTGTGAATCAGCACAGTAAGAGATGAGTAAATGCCAAATTCATTGATAAGAGACCTAGAGACAGGGCTCACAGCCGTGAGGACTTCAGGGGATGTGTTACAGATCCTGATTAAAAGCTGATTAACAAGAATCAGCTGCTTTAAGAGAAATAGCCAAGAATTAGAAGGCACACTGAACAAAACACAAAAGCCAATACGAAATCTTGATTTTGGACATGCTGGAATGACTTGCATTGCCAGATGATCCTGAGAGGTCAAGGGAGATTCAGGTGGAATTGGAGGGCTGAGATTTGGGCAGGAAGAAGGCATCCTCAGCTTGGGACAGCACTTTCTGTGACTTGCAGACATCCACAACTTTGTGGATTGTTGTGATGATCAAGAAGGAAAATGAAGCTGTGCCTAAAACAGGGCTGTGGCAGTGGACAACACATTCCATTAACCTTGGAAAAAGAAGTGTAAAGAGCTTTAAAGAGCACTGTTGATCATTAAAGGGCCAAGAGGCCTTTTAAAGGATATCTAAATTTATGGATGAAAAAGGAATCCATAAACACCACTTAGAAATTAAGTGCTATTTCATCATTACAATTAATCAATGATAACTTCTTAGGATTCGGAAATCTTGTGTGTGTTCTTCTGAATAGAAAACCAGGATCAACTAGTTACTAGAAAGCCTTTTACAGGAGTGTGAAGGCATAGAAGTCACTCCCCTCCCTGTCTCTCATTCATGACTTGCTTGAATACCCACATATTCATCTATCATGTCTCTGATTCACTGTAGCCAGCAACCTGCCACAAGCTTTGTTTATAAGACACAAATTGCTGCTCCTCCCTTGTGTGCTGTGACTCAGGTGTAATTTTAAGTTGGCTCAGCTTCCTTCATTTTGTGGCCTATTAGATGAGCGGCAGATTTGTTTTTCTAACCTCAAAAAATACAGGACATGACTTTCCAAGGAATACTTCTTCACACTAGCTTGGTATTTCATTTCAGAGGCCAATCATGAAGCCAAAAACCAATGAGCAACCCATCCTTTTCTCGCTGCTTTGCTGCGATGACATCTGTGAATCAGAACAGTGGTATTATAGCAAGCTTTTGAAATTTTCCTTTGCAGTGTCTCTTCAAGTCCAGTGCTGAGTTTACTGAGTGTTCTGAACAGCCCTATATCTTCTGCCGCTGATTAAAAAACAAAACTAAACTTCCAGAGGAGGAGACCTTAATGAAGGCATGCAGCTCACTGAGCTTGAGAACACAGAAAATCTGGCCACAGCATGGACAGGGGTGTTTTACAGAAAGAGGAGTGGAGAAACTGTGTGGTTTCATATGGCAGAACAGGAGGGACATGGAGGAAAAGGACAGGAGAAAAACATTCACAAGGGGAAGAAGAGAAAACCAGGAAAAAGCAGAAGAAAGACCTGGGCTGTCTTTACCCAGGTATTCAGGCAGTTGGCTTAAATTGACTCTACTGCTCTCTTCAGGGTCTGGGCAATCATGCAGGAAACTGGACAGGAATCTGACAGATGCTGGTTGCTTTTCAGCACATATCCCTAAAAAACTTTGGAAAAAAAAAACCAACAAAACCAAAAAAAACCCAGTGTGGGAAATGGGTAGAAGCAGGGAATACTTCAGCTGGCACTGCTGCCAAAAAGAGGATCATGAGATCATGGCCTGGAGGGAAGATCAAGCACAGGGACTGGATGAAGGAACAGAAGGACTAGGAGCAAGAGATAAAACTGGTGGTTACATCAAGTTTGATAAAACTTCAGGCTGCTGAAAGGTCAGTTGCATTCCCACCCCAAAAACCCTTACACCAAATCTAGCAGTGATATAGCTGAACACAGAGATATTTCAGTGAGCTGGTGAAGAAAGACTTTGATTTTTCTTTTAAATTTTGTTTTCTTCTCTTTTGTATCACCTCAGTGACTCATTTCACCTTGCAGCAGCCATGGGACCACCAGATCCAACACAAAGGAAACAGCAGGGATAGGGAATGTGGAACTACCCCTTTTCAATTAGGTTTTATGCCACACACTAAGGGCGCAAAGACCAGTCAATACAGATTGGATTTGCTGTACCCCCTATCCTAAAGGATAGGGGGTACAGCAAATCATTTCTATCTGTACTTGTCTTCCAGGGGTGAAAGATAAAATAAACTAGGACAGGTTAGAGAAAACAGGAACAAAAGATCTGTAAAAAAAACCAGACAGCAACAAGTAAAAGAAACTAGGAAAAACTCCAACAGAATACAAAAAAAAAAACCAAAACCAACAACAACAAAACCAAACCAAACCAACAAAAAAAACAACAAAAGAAAAAAACAAACAAAAAGAACAAAACAAAAACAAACAAACAAAACAAAACCAAAACAACAACAAAAACAACAACACCACAAAAAAAAAAACAACACCCAGAAGAGTTGGGAGAAAATGCATGTGTTTATTAACTGCAGACAGAAATGCCTGAGGAACATGAAGATCTGCCAGAGTGCCTGGAACAGCCACAGTCGCCTGACCAACTGAGGGGAAAAATATCCCCAAGCCCAGGGGAGAGCAGAAGAGGGCAGACAAAAAAGTCAGTCTGATTTCAATATGTTATGTTTTAATTTTCAGGGAGGCAGACCTACTTCACTGAGTCTAACATTCAAATTTTTTACAAACTTTTCTTATTTCTTGAGTCTCTTTTAATATACAAACCTACATGGATACTTTCATTTGGGCAGTGTCAAAATTATTTGTGATCTCCACTGGGGATCTCCACTGCAGTATTTTTGATAATGCCCAAGAGACCCCACCTTCCCCCAGACTCCTGTTTAACACTGTATTTTTCAGTAAAAATGCCTTTTAGCTTTAGAACTCCTAAATCTTCGCTCAGGAAACCGGAACTAAGTATGTCTATAAAACACTGCCACAGCCTTTCATTTCTAACATTTTGGTATTTGGAGGGAAGACCCTGATAAGCTCAAGCCATGATTTTATGATACAGGTTCCAGAGTACTTATTTTCATCTATGCATTACCCCTTTGCTTGTGGGGCTGCACCGTGAACCACAGTGAATCAACCTGAGGTAGAATTAACTCTCTGCCTTGAAACCAGTGATCCAGTCCCTTGTGTCATCTCACAAACACAGAAACACAGAGAGAAAACAGTGTGGGAGCATGACCAAGCAGCTGGGGGAAGGTGAAGCAGTGGGAATTACTGAAACATGATCACTGCCAAAGCCTTCCTGTTAAGAAAATGCAAACTCAGTAAGGAAAAAGAAACATAGAAAGACAGAACAGATTTGTTTCCTACTAAAATAATTTTCCAGTGTAAGTAAACTGTTAGCTAGAATTACATGCACTGATAAACCAAGGGAGGAAATACAAATGTGTATGAATACATATAAACCACACCACGGGCAGCAGCTATAATGGCACAGATGGCTCCGTATTTGTTAGCTTTTTCCAGATATTTGCACCTGAAACATTAGTTCTCCTTCACTATTTTTACTGCAATGACTTCTATATTTTAGAGCAGTTCTTGACAAGAAAAGCAGCTCAGTTACCGAGAGCCATACTATCTCCCACATGTCATTTATTAACAAGATTCATGACTTTTTTGCCCTTGGATTTCACAGCAGCTGCTGCTGCACTGTGACAATGAGCTGTTGAGAACCAATAGACATCAGATTCTGGAGGGAAACTACTTCAATAATTACTGATTTTATAAAGCTCTACCATCATTTGTCCAGTCTCTCCTTTCTGTTTCTAAACCTTCCACCCCAGGCTGATGTGCCTTTTTCTGTCTTAATATTTCTTCTGCAATGAAGCCAAGGTGCCGCTTCTTTGCTACCTTTCACCATAAAACCAGATGATGAGGGGAGAAGAAAATGCATCCCCTCTCCCAGCTTGAGGTAGAAACAATTTGAGGAAGATTCCGGCGAGCTATGTGATGAAATATGCTCCATCATCCTCCAACAGAAACAAATCTAAAGTCAACTTGCTGCCTAAGAGCACTAAAGGATGGCACTCTAGCACAGTGCAGGACTTATTTTTTTCAGAAAATCATAGAAGCATAGAATGGCCTGAGTTGGAAGGGACCTTAAAGATATTCTAGTTCCAACCATGGCAGGGACACCTTCCACTAGACCAGGTTGCTCAAACCACAATCCAAACTGCTCTTGAACACTTCCAGGGACAGGGCAGCCACAACTTCTCTGGGAAACCTGTGCCAGTGTCTCACCACTCTCATAGGGAAGATTTTTTCCTGATATGTAATCTAAGCCTACTCTCTGTCAGTTTGAAGCCATTCCCACTTGTCCTGTCACTCCAGGCCGTTGTAAATAGTCCCTTGCCATCTTTCCTGTGGGCTCCCTTCAGGTACTTGAAAACTGCAATTAGGTCACCCCAGAGCCTGCTCTGTTCCAGGCTGAACAATCCCAGTTCTCCCAGCCTTTCCTCACAGCAGAGCTGCTCCATCCCTCTGATGCCCTTGGTGCCTCCTCTGGCCTGGCTCCAGCAGCTCCCTGTCCTTGCTGTGCTGGGAGCCCAGAGCTGGGTGCAGCCCTGCAGGTGGGCTCTCAGCAGAGCGGGGCAGAGGGGCAGAATCCCCTCCCTGCCCTGCTGCCCACGGGGCTCTGGCTGCAGCCCAGCACACAGGGGGTTCCTGGGCTCCCAGAGCACACGGCCGGGCCATGCCCAGCCTCTCACCCACCAGCACCCCCAAGCCCTTCTCCCAGGGCTGCTCTGGGTCTGTTCATGCCCAGCCTGGATTGGTACCAGGGGTTGGCCTGACCCAGGTGCAGCACCTTGGACTTGGTCTTATCAAACATCATGAGATTCCTATGGGCCACTCCTTGAGCTTGTCCAGATCCCTCTGGATGCCATCCCATGCATTTGGTGGTTTTTTTTTTTGTTGTTGTTGTTTTGGGTTTTTTATAAAATCGAAGGAAACATCCCAAGAAAACACAATGAAAGAAACAACTAAAACTGCAGAGATGTGTTTCGACACAGGAGCTTCTGGAAGATTACTTAGTTCTCCCGTAAATAATCCCACTTTGACCTGTAGGAATGTGCTGTACATAATTTCCGCCAATTGTGGAAATTCCCCAGACGATACGATCTGGGACCTCTTCCCAGTGGTGCCAAACAACAGAAAAAGAGGAAATGGGCAAAAACTGGTGCCCGGGAAGTTCCACCTAAACTTGAGGAAGGACTTTGCTGTGCACGTGAACACATTCTGGAACAGGTTGCCCAGAGAGGGTGTGGAGTCTCCCTCACTGGAGATGTTCCAGAGCAGTCCGGACACAGTGCTGTGCCATGTGCTCTGCTTGGGCAGGGAGGCGGGACCGGATGACCCACTGTGGTCCCTTCCAACCGTTCCCAGAATCTGTCATTCTGTGACCGGTTGTGGCTTCATCTTCGGAGTGCCGGCAGAGCGCTGCTCGGGCTTTAATATCGTTTCCTGAACGGAATCGAGATTCCATCACTGTACTTTTTTTCTTTTCAGCCCCCACCTCTAACAAAACCTAATGGCCCGGGGTGCCGGGCACGCTCTCCGTTCAGCATCACTGGTGTCACCAGCGCAAAGGCGCTCCGGTCGAGTCCCGGCGGGCAGCCCCCGCTGCCACAGGAGCAGCGCCGCGACACCGCCCTCCCGCCCGCGCCCCGCCCGCGCGGCGCAGCCCAACTGCTGCGGGGGGAGCGCGGCCGCTCTCCGCCGCCCTGCCCGCTCGGAGCG
>WEKY01012822.1:0-54797 GCA_013390045.1 Picathartes gymnocephalus | reverse complement strand
TATAAAATCCTCATTGTTTGTTTATTTAAAAAAAAAAAAAAAAAAAGGAGGGGGTGGGTTCAGTTGTTGCAAACTGTAAGCACTTGAATTTCAGTTTTTTTCCTTTTTACACCCTACAGAAGAGTATCTCACTGAAATAAAATGTGTTGTAAGGTGTAGTTGAAGAACTGGAAATCTGTGTTTGATTTAGTTCTGTTCCAGAATATTACACATCCTTATTTTTTCAGTGTTAATGAAATGATAAACAGTAAAATAGATTATCCTGACAATAAAAGCTAGAAATTTCCATCATTGTCCTTTAGACTAGACAGATGAGAACTTGTTTCAAGGTAGCATTTGCAGGCCAGGGCTATGACTCATTTCTGCAAACTTGAATGGACATGTGAAATTAGCTGGAATTTCCACTAAAGCTCTTAACTACAAATTCAAGTCTGAACATGACTGGAGATGCTGTTCTTACTCTGAATGCTGTACGAGTACCACTGAGCAATGTCAAGCTGTGGGGCTGGTTTGATAAGTACCATTTTTCATTCTTAATGTGTAAATTTGGGAGGTTTGCCCATGCAGACAAGGTA
Organism: Picathartes gymnocephalus; assembly: GCA_013390045.1. NCBI lineage: Eukaryota > Metazoa > Chordata > Aves > Passeriformes > Picathartidae > Picathartes > Picathartes gymnocephalus. The sequence goes on along the minus strand of WEKY01012822.1, from coordinate 54,222 downwards.
ATTGAGTATTTCTGTTACCTGGCATCATCCAGACTGCAGAAATACCGGCTCATGACTTCCACTCCCTTCTGGGTCTGTTTAACTGATTTTTCGTACAAAGTATGTGACATAATATTTTCTGTCGTAAAGTTTTCATCTGTATGCATTGCTTTGTTTAATACAGTAGCAGACTCTTCTTAATAAAGTAGTTTATAAGGAACATGATTTTTGAAAATATATTTAAGGGGCCAGCTGGATCTTTGTTGTATCTGGTATAATATGTCTTTGCTTTGTGCTAGAATACAGATGAGCTGATAGAAATGAAGTGGGAGGTGATTTGTGTGCACACTTGATGTATGGAAAGTACTGGCATTATCATGTGAAAGCAAGGCGAGAACTTTAATTTATTAACAAGATAATATCTAGTCTTTACAAAGTGTCTGGTTTTAGAAGTTAATGAATGGCACTGACATTTTCCTTCTAGCCAGTCTAATAAATCATAAGATTTAACTCTCAAATGAGATTGCTTGTAAACCCTTAAAAATAGCAGTTGGCTTTATGTCTTGTCAGGTAGATGTACTGGAGATACACATCTCTAATGATCCTGCTTTTCAGTGTTGGCAGAATTGTACAGCTGAAGAATATCAGTTTTCCCCACCCTTGTCATTTAGACGTGAGGATAACTTGTTGTCTTAGGTTATCATGGGCTGCTTTTGTTTCGTGCATTTTGGACAGGTCTTGGGATCTGCTTTTCTGGGAACCCCCTCTTTCAGCACTCTTGGTAAACAGCCTATGCAGTAGTGGCTTAAAGTAGATAGACATGAACATTTAATGTCCTGTGAAGCCTCTGTGACTGCCGCAGGTCTTGGCCCTGCACTCCAGGTAAACCACACGGGAGCTCATCCGATCTTTGTGTTCCTGGTGGACACTGGCAGATGTCTGGGAGCTGTTCCATGAGCTGGCTGAACATCCCTGTTTACAGAGTGCTCCTGAGGTGGACAGCTGTGGGGAGCAGCAGCTGGAACCTTTCAGGACACACAGTACAGACCAGGGCTCTTAAAGTGGGCAGCCACAGGCAAGGGCTCTTGCTTACTCTAGGACTAAAGCAGAAGAGCAGAGGTGTCTGTCACAAAGCTCTCTGGAGTTCACTGCTCCAGACGAGGTGAATGGTGCCTGAGCAGCATTTCTTCACTGGCTGTGAAGGCAGGTCTTCACAGCTAACTCAAACTGGAGTCAGGTATAAATCTTACCCATAAGTATTTGTAAATACTTAAAGGGGCTGTAAATAACTAATGGCATTCTACAACTTATCATTGACTATACATGTGTCTACAAGTATTCTTGTTAATTTTAGTTCACCTTACATTCAGGGGGGATTTTCCACTTCAGCTGCTATTCACCATTGCAAAAAACAATTAGTTTCCAGCATTACATTACATTACAGAAATTACTAAGAAGGGAATGCAGGCTTTCTTTAACGTTATTTCCAGCTTATGGAGCTGACAGACCAAATAAGAAGTTTGGTCTTTTGGGGTTTTTTTTGTTTTAAAGGGAAAAACAAAAAAATAAAAAAAAAAAAAACTGTTGAAGATAAACAAGCAGGCTAATGATCCCTGATTTTTTTTTTTTTTTTTTTCCTATGGAAACATTTGTGAAGGGATGTGGAATAATATTGGTATTCAAGAACATTCCTTTTGAATTGGTCTTTTTGATTACTATTATAATCTACAAATAAGACAACTATTCTAGCCAGCTTTATATAAACATGAGCAAACTTTTCGATTTAGTTCTGTATCTCTATAATGAAGAAGAGTTATACACAGTTCTCAGTGAATCAGTTGCAAAGGCAGAAATAAAGTCTTTGTAGGTTTCTTACCCTCAAAAAAACCCCAGAAACCAAGAAACTTTAATATGATGGAAACTCATTTACTTTCAAGTACAAATGCCTTAAAATGGGGTAGAATTTGTTGAGATGTGATTGCACACCTGGTTATCTTGTAAATATTCTCCCTGCTCTCAACTACTTTACAGTTATGAATAAATAGAAGCTACAAATATGTGTATTAAACTGCCTGATTGCTAGTCATGCCTTTACAAAATTACTTTGTAGGAGTGGATTAGGAGTCATGTTGACTGCCTGCCTTGCATAGCTTACAAATTGAAATAGGCAGGGTTTGGGTTGGGATTTTTTTGCCTAAACATTAGGCACTTATGTAGGAAGTCCTGTTCTTCAAGTCAATATACAAAGATATTGTTGAGTGAAGTGATATGTTCGTATTTCATCTAGAACACATGAGTTACTAGAATCAGGAACAAATAATGGATTGTAAGCACTTAGAGTGTTTTATGATTTGTCTGGAGGTTTGGCATCAGCTTGCGAGCCATGTGCACTTGAGGAATGATCTCTGGCATGAGCTTGTTTCCTAATAGCACCTGTGCTGTCTTAAGTTTGTTAGCTGTGGTCTTCTAGATATTAGCGAATTTCGTGGGATTTTTTTTTTTCCCTGCAGATTAAACTTTTCTACTCTGGATGGTTGTGAGGGTTTTTTTGTTGCTTTTTGAGAGATTTTTCCTACTCTGAAAAAATAAATATGAGGCATAGGACATACTTGGACATAGTCTGCAATCCTGTTCTTGGAAAAGTAAGACAAGGGGCAAATGTACACATACCTGCAAATATGAAGGGGGAAAGAAGTTGATGGTTTTATGATTGCAGACTTGAAGAACCAGCCAAAAAGTAAGAAAGATTGAGGTTGATATTGGCAAACAGAAATGTGGAGATGGAACTGAAACCCTGTGAAAGTCCCCAGAACTCACAATAGATGTTTATCAAAATTACAGTATCGCTTCTTGTTTTGTGCCATGCTTTATTCATCTTCTGGAGTATAGTTTTGAATAAAGCAATGTGTGTTCTAAAACTGCATCATCTTTATTTATCACTTCGTCCATGCCAGCTTGCCAGATTGTAGCTTTTTCTGCAGTTGTGATGAGGGGAAAAATATGAAGTAATCTGAGTGTAGTATGAAGTCTTCCCAAAAAGAAATGGACATCTTTCCTGCCTCATAAAGCTGATGGTATTGCCCACAACAGAAGAATTTGTTCCAAAGAACTGTACCCTTACCTGCTGTAACTGTGGTATGTGATTGCCAGTTTGTGCTGGCACAGCAGCTGCTGTCCCTGCTCAGCTCTTCCAGAAGGTTATGGCTGATGTTCTCTGCATGGGAAAGGACTAATTGTCACCTTAGGACAAAAGAGAGATTGACGGTTGTTTTAGTTTTGTGTGTGATTGTTGCAGTAAAAAAATCCAAGCCCGTTATGTGAAAGCTGAAGCAGGTCTGTTAGCAGTTCTCTGCAGAAGTGGTTTTGTTTGCACATTTTCAGTTCCTTACTTTATTCTTTAGATAAGACCCCTTTTAGGGTTTTTCAGTGGCGTCAGAGGAGGGGTAGGATGTAAATTCTGATCTTGTATACTGGAAGTGTTTTGCAATTACCTGTCCTGTGCTCAGAAATAGGGACATTGTGGCCAGTGTGTGGCATATAAATAGCAAAGTTTAAGCTCTTGAAGTAATGTGGTTTTCTTCTTCAGTAATAATTGGTCATTTCAGATGGTCTATTACTGAGTTCAGATAAAACAGATTTCTTTGAGCAGCATGCCTCTAGAATGGGGAAGTTAGCAATTCAAAACTCTTAAAAGGTAAGTTCATCAGAAGGAAAGACTTGAATAACCTTGAGCTTAAGACTTGGTCATAATTCAGTTGGGGCTTCATGAAGTCATGCTGCACTTTTGTGTAACAATTTGTGTCCTGGCTATTTTGTGTGGTCTCACACTCCTCTCCTACTGGACAAGTAACTTTTATTCTCATTGAAATAATGAAGCAGGCTGAAAGGAATTTCTCTTTTTAAGTGATACCATCAGTATTCTGTCATTTCTTATGCGGGTGTGTTTGTTAGGTGGGTTCCTGAGCACTGTTGTATGGAGATTTGTGCAAAACGTCTTTTTCAGCCCGTTGATAGTTTTCTGTAAGTAAAAGAAAGCACTATGAGCAGCAGCAAAGTAGAATGTTGAAGAATCACTTGGGTAAAGCAAGTAACATGGAACAAATCACTCTGGTTTTGTAGGGTTTGTAGTGTTGTGAATATATTTGCCTTATAATTTCAGTTGAAAGTGTTTGCTTTCCGTTGATGGCTTAAAGATTTAAGGTTTCCACCATACTGCTTGAGTTAAGCAGCCTTGCTCTATTTAAATGGCGCTGATAAGTCATGAAAACAAATGACTTGTCTTTCTTGTTTTCACTAGAAATGTTTGTTGGGTTTTTTTAAGTCTCTGTAAAGATAGAGAAGGAAAATAGCATTGCAAGTAGGCAGCAGATCATGCAGAGCTTAAGAAAAGTTGGTGAATATCTGTTTGCTGAAAGAGGTTGAGAAGTGTTTAGAGGTGTGGAGTGAGGATATTGAATCTGCCCACTGAAAGGGGGCACAGAGTGTACTTTACTCCAGAACTTCCTTCTTTAAAGGTGCCTCTGCTTAGTATATGATTTTGTTTCTTCTGATAGTTATCTCATGAACAGAAGGAACATCTGTTTTCATGACTTTACCTTTTTTCCCCTGCTGGTAAGAACACATTAAATTCCACTGCTGTTTTCTTTTATTTTCCAGTTTTTTAGACATTTTCCCGCCATAAATTGTGTGCACTCTCAGAAACTCAGTTGGAAAATAAAGCACTTAAGTTTCAGTGCTGCCCAAAGAGTGGAAAATCAACAATTTATAATGGCTATTCTTGATGTTTGAACTCTCCAATTTCAAACAGTAGTTACCAGCAAGTGAGATAATCAAAACGAAGTGGTTGGATTTGTTTTCACCAGTTTCACGTTAAGAATTTTAACTCTTCAGATTAGTTTTGAGAGTAGTGTGACGTTTTGTGGCATTCAGTAGATTAAAAAAACACTGTATCATTTGTTGACTGTTTGGAGTGGGGAGATTACACTTTACCACAAGAATTTAAGAGTGTAAATCACACAGAACTGAGAATTGTTGTAACATGTAGCTTTCTTGTTATCATCTGTTGATGCCTCTGTTACCAGATTTCATTACCTGTTTAATTTCATGGTTTTTGTTTTACTTGAGTCACTTTTAATGGCTACAAGGTAAGGTGGCTGCAGCTTGGTTCATGTTGCCTAGATTCAGAGATCCAGTTACATTGTTTGTTGCTTTAGATACTTCAGCATTGAGCACTTTCAGCCAGTGGTTCACAGGTAATTTTATTTGTAGTGGCAAACTTGTTAGAATTGTTTTTCATTGTATTGGGAACCTCCCAAGTAGTATAACGGGGATTGAGATAAACGATAAACTCTTCATTACTGTGGACTTGGATTCTGAATCTACTGTGTAGGTGAATCTGAAGAAAAATAAATATCCACTGAAGTTGCAAAAAGTAGTTTTGTACTGAGGCACTATTAACTTTCTGGAATAGTCATTTCTCACACCATCTGTGTTCATTCACCAACTGCAAATCTTCACAGATTGTTTTCCTTTTTAACCTGTCAATCACTAGCAGTTACTTAGAGGTTTAAGTTACCTGCTGTAGCTATTTGAACAGTCTTTGAGGGAGGATGAGCAAAGAGGAGAATAAACATCCATTTTGTGTGATGTCATGGTTTAACCCCAGTGGGATGGGGAGAGAATATCAGCTTGTGAGTTGAGACAGAGACAGTTTCAGAGGGAGAGCAAAAGCTGCCCATACAAGCAAAGCAAAATAAGGAATTCATTCACTGCTTCCCATGGTTGGGCAGGTGTTCAGCCATCCCCAGGAGAGCAGGGCTCTGTCATGCATAACGGTGACTTGGGATGACAAACGCCATCACTGCAAACATTCCTCCCTTCCACCTTCTTCCCCCAGCTTTATACACTGAGCATGATGCCCTGTGGTGTGGAATATCCCTTGGGTCAGTTGGGATCAGCTGTTCCAGCTGTGTCCTTTCCCAGCTCCTTGCATGCCCCCAGCCCACTCACTGTCAGGGTGGTGAGAGAGGCAGAAAGGGCCTTGACTGTGTGTAAGCCCTGCTCAGTGATAATGAAAACACTGCAGCATAAATCCAAAACACAGCCCCATATTACACTGTGATAAAAATTAACCCTATCCCAGCCAAAACCAGCACACATGAAATAAATTTCAGGAGAGTTTAATGTTGGCAAGCATTGACAGTATTAGAGCCTGCTTCCCTAGCTAGGCTGCAGGCTTCTACCACTGCAAAATAATAAACTAGAACTGAAATCTGAGTTACGTTTGACCACTTGAATGAGACAAGCCTGCACCCTGCAGTATTTGAGCAGATGGCTCATAACATTATGCATAGAAGATGGGAGCTTGTATGAGTGCTGTCAAAATGCTCTTCAGGATCGTTCTGTAGAACTTGCTCATACACAGTTGGGTTTATTTTACTTCTGCAGCTTATACACTTGTGAGTAGGGGTGATGCAGCATGTGTGGAGTTGTCAGTTTGCTTCATCTCTGTCACTGTGCAAGAGGCACACATTGAAGTCCTGCTCTAGAGGTGATGGTGTGCAAAGCACTTTGAATGCCAAGGACTTGAGCCTGAGGGAAACTTCACAAATTTTGGACTGAGGTACCCTTGTTTGCTTCAGTGATAAGATTATTAGTAGGAAAGCATCGCTAAAGTTCTGGTTTTCTTAGTTGCTTGTGAGTAAAGATGTTTAAAAATCAGTGGTAAGTGAACTTCTTTCTGTTGTGTCTTCACAGGAGTACCAAAGTCAGATCTTCTACATACAAGATCTTTAAGGGGGCACAGAGACTGCTTTGAAAAATTCCACTTAATAGCAAATCAGGACTGTCCACGATCAAAGCTCTCTAAAAGTCCTTATGCAGAAGTAAAAAATATCTTGAGCAAAAAAATTAACTGGATCATACAATATGCACAAAACAAGGATTTAGACTCTGATTCTGAAAGCTCAAAACCATCCCAACACCAGCTTTTTAGCTTCAGACATCAGACAGATAGAAAATTACTCCCACAGTTTGACTCCCCAGTACCTAGATACTCTGCAAAATGGATAGATGGGAAATCTGGAGGCATCTCAAGCTGCTCACAGACTCTGCTGGAACCAAGAGAATCCACTGATTTCAGACTCGGTGCTACCTTCTGCTGCAGCAGCGTTTTGTGGTCCAACCGCAGCCAAGTGCAGAAAGCTGAGAAAGCTGAAGGTGATTCACTTGCCAGTGTGCACAGGAGACATCCTCAACACAGCAGGGAGGAGCGTGAGTATACAGCCCAGCAAGCAAGGGCATTCTTTCAAATACCTGTTGACCACTTCATGTCCCCACAGGACATTAATTCCCACAGGTTATTAGTTCTCATCCTGAAATCCAGCATATAAAATCTGTGGGGGAAAAAAGAGCTACCTGGCTGAGCAAATAGGGTGCTTTGGCTGGTGATTTTGTTTTTTCTTTTTAATTTTACTCTTAGCAATGTGATACAGGACATGTCTAATTTATGCAAAAAAAAGTCATTTCAATATGTCATTCCTGGGAGTTGCACAGCCCTGCCTGTGGAGGTGGAGGTTACTCAGCTCCTGAAAATCTCTCTTTTGAACTTGCACAGTGCTCCAAGTTACATTTTACAGAGAGCTGCCCTAAGCAACAGGGGAAATTAGAGGTCATGTAGCAGAGCAAATTTTTAAAACACTCTTAATAGTAGCAGACTTTCCTTGTGCATTTTACTGGATATGTTTTTTCCTTGTGTTTGTTGAGCATAAGAAAATGGGAAGGCCTTTCTGCCGCCATGTCCTCTTAAAGGCTGTAGCAGAAGACCTGAGCCATCTTCTGAGGACTGTGGCGATAGTGAAAATAACAGAAAATTAGTTTCCATGTTCTTTAAGAAGATCATGAGAATGTTTAGAAATCTTTAGGTAAATCTGGGAAATTTTAGTGTCTCTGGAATCAGGCTGCATGAAATATGTTAGGAGTAGGTTCCTAGAGCTACTTGCTGCTACCATCCTGCTTTTAGGCAGTACTTGGTCCTGAACTGGTGTATGTCCACTCTTACTTTTGTAGATGAGGAAAGTAATTGGAGAGGGTTTCTGAACTTCCAAGGACTTGAGAAAGAAAACAAAAGCACTGATAAAATATTCCAGGGAAAAACAGGTGATGAAAAACAAGTTAATAATGGAATTCAGAATGTCAGAAGAGTCAGAGAAAGAGGCTCTGTAAAAAGTTGGAATTGGCTTCTTAAGGCTCCCATTTTTTTTAACAAACTGACAGCTCTGTCCTTGCAAAGCTGAGTCATTTCTCATTCTTTATAAACGGATTTTACTTAACTGCTGCATGATGTGTCATGTTGCATTTGTAGAGAATTAGTAGCCTTAAAGCCATAAATCAAAACAGATACTCTGGGCTGTTTGACCACCTGTCCGCTGGAGTCATAAATTGGGATTACATAAATCAGGACAGCAGTTAACAGAGGAATTATGAAAGCTTGACCTGCTTTATGGGGTTGTCTAACTGAAGTTGGTGACCTGGAATTTATCTCCAGTCTTTATTTTGGGATAGGAACATAAAGCTGTATTGAGCACAATAACAGGTTTTTTCTTCTGTTATGACTACATGATGCAGCTTTGAATCATATTTGCTTGTATTTTGCAGTATTTACCTTTAAAAGACCTGTATTTGGAGGCTCTGTGATTTTATGAGGTTTGTATGTTAGATGAAAACTTAGACTGCCAGAATTAGATACATTCTCACTGCAATACTGTCACTCTTAACAACACAGCTGTCTACTGAAAAAACATATTAATGGAACTGTAAATAGCTTGGCCATTATTTCTTCAGAATTTACCTCAGCTGTGGATAGAATAATATTTTACCATTTTAATTCAGTGCTCTGTTCCTTCTCCCTTTCCTTTCTGTATCAGAATAATGTGCCATGAGACAGTCCTGTCCCAAAACACACACATGAAACGTGTGAACCAGCCTGTCTGCCAGATGTCAAAATGTTAATGAAAATACTGATGAAAGGGGAAGTAACATCCTGCCACTGAGTATTAAAGGGGGGAAAAATCTTGAAATTTTTAGCTGTTAATTACTATATTAAATTTGATCAGGGTTTTCATGGTGCTGAAAGGGTGGTAAGATGTAAGAAGGGACTTTTCAGGTGTATTGATAGCTGAAGGTAGGAAGGAGCATCATTTTACCTGGCTGATAGAGGAGAAAGGTGAATCTGTTTTATTCTTAACTGGGATTATGTCTCGAGTACCAAGGCTTAGCTATTGCCAGCTTCTTTGGTTTGGCAGTACTGTCAGCAATTTAACATCCCACAACTGCCAGCTGTGAGAAAGTTTGAAAAGGAGGGCTTAGGATAATAAAATAATCCAGGGGGTAGCTAAAACCCATCTTTTTCAGAGCTCTGGACTTTAAATTTGCCGTGTAGAAACCTTTTGCACAGAGAAATCTGGAAAAAAGCTGCAGCATCATTTTTTCTCTCAAGTATGCAGCGAGAGCTTTGCTAAGCTGCAGCAGAAACAGCTTAGGTGAAGTTTAACAACAGTATTTTAGAATTGCAAGGTCTTAAAGCTTGTGCCAGTCCCCTGTACCCGCCGTGGTGTTCAGATTGTTGCTTTTCACCATGGTGACAAGGGCATCTCAGCAGCAGGCATGGCACCAGGTGTGTCCACTGCAGGCTTGAGGGAATCCTGGGAAGCAGGCCAGTGCTTCCCTGCTGTTGATCAAGGGCAGGGAAGAATACTTTCACAGTTCCCCCCTTGGAGGCTTAATGTATGTCTTCTGTGAGGATGATCAGTGCACACAACCTGAGGTACAGAAGGGCTTTTGAATGATAGAAAGGATCTTGTAGTTCTCACCAGGAGCACAGAAGGAAACCTGTTTTTATATGCTGGTCTTCATATCAAGCCAGGATTGTCCTTCATTATTTGTCACTGAGATACTCACTGGGAACTGTGTAAGTTATTCCTGTATGCGTAAAGCACAAACCTTGATACCCTAAACAGGGAGCCACAGGCTGAAAATTCTGTCAGGAATTCTGCTGCTTCTTGCAGGCTGGGAGATGTAGCAGGACTTACCTCAGAATTGTCCCCTTGCCCACAGTTAAACAGATGTCTTTGCAGGGGTTGCACTGGGGAAATCATGTTTTGCAGTCAGAGGAGGGTGGAGTACTCAAATATGCCAAGCAGTTCTGATTCTGGATGCTGCTGTTTTCAGGGCTTGGTTTTCCACCTTTTTGACATTGAAGAGAGTGCTTTCATATGGAGTAAATCCTTGTCTGTGTCAACATTAAAAAGAGAATTTTCAAACTTTCCTCAAATGACTGATAAAAACTGTTGTCTCTGACTTATTGCCACGTATCTGTTGATTATTAGGATGCAAATAGGAGAAATCTCGAGAAAATAAGAGTCTGCTTAGGGATGCTTATGTGACTTTGGTAGTTGTAATAACAAATTTTGTTGTTGCAGTGACTACAATGACTCTAGGAGAGTTAAAGCAACTTAATGAAAAACTACTCAAGCAAATCCAGGGTGAGAATTTTTCAATACTCTTTGTTTTGGGTTTGCGTTGCTTTATAATAACAAAAGATCTGGTTTTAAAAAAGAAATTTTTATTTCCTTTCTGTTAGTTAAGTTTTTAACTGAAGTCTGTTGTTTTGCATGGAAATATGTGATACAGAAAGATTTCTAGGTGCTCTCTTTATGTAGTCTGCTTTGGTGCTGCAAACTGGCACTGTATTTTCTTTTAGAATTTGACTAGAGCCATAGAATTGTTGAGGTTGAAAATTACCCTTAAGATCATCAAGTGCAACCATTAACCCAGCACTGCTAAGTCCCACACAAAACCAAGTAGTTCCTAAATGCCACATCTCCATGTCTGTTAAATCTCTCCAGGGATGGCTACTCCACCACTTCCCTGGGCAGCCTGTTTCAGTGCATGACAACCCTTTCCTTGAAGAAATGTTACCTAATATCCAATTTAACAGCGTCTGGTGCAACCTAAGGCCATTTCCTCTCATCCTGTCTCTTGTCACCTGAGAGAGGAGCCCAACCCCATCTGGCTCCACCCTCCTGGCAGGGAGTTGTAGAGAATGGTAACATCCCCCGTGAGCCTCCTTTTCTCCAGGCTGAGCCCCCTCAGCTTCTCCTCATCAGACTTGTGCTCCAGACCCTTCCCCAGCTCTGTTGCCCTTCTCTGGACACTCTCCAGCACCTCCATGTCCTTGCAGTGAGGGGCCCAAACTGAACACAGGATTTGAGATGTGGCCTCAGCAGTTCCCAGCACAGGGGGATGATCTCTGCCCCTGGTCCTGCTACCACACTGTTGCTGATACAGGCCAGAGTCAGCTTTGTTTTGAGTTCTAAACTGANGCACAGGGGGATGATCTCTGCCCCTGGTCCTGCTAGCCACACTGTTGCTGATACAGGCCAGAGTCAGCTTTGTTTTGAGTTCTAAACTGATCCACGTTGGCTCAGGTTGTCCATAACTAGAAACGAAGCGATCCTGTTCAGTTTGCCATGCGTACAAAGCTGTGCTGGAACCGGGAAAAGCAGAGTTCCCGTGCATGATCCCACTTAAGTGTCCGTGCCTGTTGCCCAGTGTTGTTTGTGAGTGCTTCCTAAGCCGGCGTCAGTAGAGGGCCCGAGGGCATTGACCAGTGCTGTTGTTGCAGATGTGTTTGAGGAGCTGACCCAGCAGGTCCAGGAGAAGGACTCCCTGGCCTCCGAGCTCAATGTGCGCCACATCGCCATCGAGCAGCTGCTGAAGAACTGCTCCAAACTGCCCTGCCTGCAGATGGGAAGAGCAGGGACGAAATCCAACGTCCCCATATAAAGGAAGACAGCTTCCATCCCCCCTAGAGCAAACTGTCCCTAACAGCATTGATAACCATTAAGTACAGCTGCACCCACATTTAGAAGCTTTTGAGAAAATTTGGGCAGTTTTCTCTTTGTATTCATAATCTGCGGGAAGTCTTATTCCACTTTGGGTTTAACAAAAAGGGCAAATATTTTGGGTATTAAAATCTACTGTAATAAGGTTTATTCACATTTGGGAATTATTATTTTTTCCCATAACTACGCATGAGCCTTGAAATGAATTCTGTGTTTTGTTTATAATAAAATTGTTTCCAGCAAAGAATGACCTGAAGCCTGTAAACCTGCCTCCTTCATACAGAGGTCAAAATAAAAAATTGACTTTTGATCAGGTCTGATTCTGTTACATCCAAGAGAGCTTTAAGGAGATAACAGTATTAATGAAACTCGTGTTTTCTTATTTATTATGAGCAATATTTTATTATTGAAATTTTATACTAAATAAATATCACTATTTTAGGTACTTTTCCAGATCTCTTTATAAAATGTCTGAATTACTCTGTGTAATGTTTATGCCTTGTGTATGATTGTTTATCCTTTTTCAGGTCTGTATCTTTCATGGTACAATTTTAAAAGTTTCATTTCCCAAAGAGATGAATTTCACATGTTGAAGAAAAAAAACTCTAGTCGTGTATCACTTATTTTTATCAGCTTTATAACTGAAGAATTTGGTTCATGAGATGTTTTAAAAGAGCACAGCACTTGCTTTAAATTAAAAAAAGAATCCATACTTCGGTTTTAATGCATAGAAGTTGAAGTTGTTTTATATGTGTGAAATTTTCAATGCTGAGAAATTACTTTGATGAAACTCAATAAATTTGTGATACTACACTGCCTTGTTATGATTTCTTTATAAAAGTTGGATCAGACTGATAAAGTGTTTTAATTCTGAAATGCAAGTAGTAATGATGCATTATAAATCAGAACAGCCTTTGCATTTTTTAGACTTATTTCAGTCTACCATAAGAAATCTTAGTCTCTGCCAAGAATACTGCAGGGCTGCATTTGAGTAGCTGAAAGTTGCTGAGTTGCAGTGAAAAAATCGGGAGGATGGGATGAGTGGAAGATACAGACACACACACACAAAAAAAAGTTGAAAGTCTTTGTGCTTTTAGCTCTTTAGGTGAAAATGCAGTAACTTATATAGCTGAGCTGAAGACATGACTAGCGTGAAGAAAAGTTTAGGTTTGATTTTCAACTCAAACTGGGAAATAAGCCAAAGTTCAGAGCAGGTTTATTGATTGGCCTATGTATAGTGATAGCTGGGTGTCATAGGACAGGTTGGTTTTATTTGTGTTTTTGTTATTTTTTATTGTTGTCTTCTGTATGCTCCAGCTGTTCCAAAGCCCCTCCACAAATGCATGAGTAGGGACTTGAGTTTGTCTGAGTATTTTGTGGTTCAGGAGGGGAAAAAAATCAGTAGTGTCATTTCTTGTGTATGCAAGTGGGCCTATGAGTAGTAAGTGGGCGCTAGAAAATCCCTAATTCTAGTTGTCAGAAGGTGGATTAATCTCCATCTGCAAATCTGTTTGTAAACCTTGTTGATTCTGTACCAAGGTAAGAGTCAGGTGAGAGAAGTATCACTGGGAAGGACCTGAAGGTCCTGGTGGAGAAGAGACTATTCCTGAACTAGCAGTGCCCTTGTGGCCAAGAAGGGCAATGGGATGCTGGGGTGCATTAGGAAGAGCATTCCCAGCAGGTCAGGAAGCGATCCCACCCCTCTGCTCAGCCCTGTTGAGGCACATCTGGAGTGCTGTGTCCAGTCCTGGGCTCCTCAGGACAGGAGGGACATGGAGCTCCTGGAGCAGCTTCAGCAGAGGCTGACAAAGATGATGAAGGGATGGAGGAAAGGCAGAGGGAGCTGGGGCTGTTCAGCCTTGAGAAGAGACAACTGAGAGGAGACCTCATCCATGTCTGTCAGTGCCTGCAGGGAGGGCTCAGAGCACGGACCAGGCTCTGCTCCGTGGTGCCCAGCAATGGGACAAGAGGCCACGGGCAGGAACTGATGCACAGAAAGTTTCACCTGAACATGAGGAAGAAATTCTTCGCTGTGCAGTGACTGGGCACTGGAACAGATCCCCCAGAGAGGGTATGGAGTCTCCTTCACTGGAGATACTCCAGAGCTATCTGGACACAGTCCTGTGCCGTGTGCTCTGGGATGACCCTGCTTGAGCAGGGAGGTCGGACCAGGTGACCCCCTGTGGTCCCTTCCAACCCAACCCATTGTGGGGTTCTGTTACTCCGACCTGTGAAAGTGGTGATCGTGCAGTCAGAGGCTGGATTTAGCATTCCCCAGGTGTCTGATCAGATTGATGAGGGTCAATTTCAGTTCAACTGGATAGTGAGGAGAGTTAAATTATACTTAACACTTCTACTGTTTGCTTTTGTGGGAATTAAATGCAGAACATCTATACTTTGAAGTCCTTACTATGATTTGAAGCATTTTATTTTTGTTACATTAGATAGGTTATTGATCCAGACACGGTTGAGGGGATTCTTCTTTGTTTTTAAGAGGAATTATAATTAGAAATGCTGGCTTTGGGGACATGTAAGCCATGGAGAAGCATTTTTTTTCGTGCTTTATCTCAGATTGTGACTTGGGGGAAAGGAAAGTGTACACCTGGCACATATGCTGAAAATTTAACTATATAGCTTTTTTTTCTCAGGCCCAAGTTCCATAGGGGGTCAACCTCTACCCCAGTGTCTGTCAGCTCTGAACTGCATTTGCTGCAGCACATCTCTGTAGCCCAGAGGAGTTCAAGAGGACAGACATGGCTATAAGAGAATATGCAAACCATCACATATGTGGAGGATTTCTTTCCTCATTACTTTCCTGGCTTTCACTGGAAAATCTGTGTGGTGTAAATATTGAGTTAAATGTGAGCTGTTTATCTAGATCTTGCATTAAATTCCAGCTATTTCAGTATATGAAACGCTGAATCTTAGAATATTCAGTTCAGAGATGGATATATTTTGAGAGTAAGTAGTGAGCAGTCTTTAAAAAAGCCAAGGGGAGAAGGCTTGCATGTGCAAAAGTGGTGTTTGAGGCTATGAACATGTATCAAATCGACCTGTTGGAGAGAGAACAACAAGATGATCAGAGGGATGGAGCACCTCTCCTGTGAGAAAAGGCTGGGAGAACTGGAATTGTTCAGCCTGGAAAAGAGAAGGATTTGGCATGACCTAATTGTGGCCTTCCAGTACCCAAAGGGACAAGAAGGACAGAGAGAGATTATTTACAAGGGTCTGGAGTGACAGGACAAGGGAGAATGGCTTCAAACTGTGAGAGAGTAAGTTTATATTAGACACTAGGAAGAAATTCTTCCTTGTGAAAGTGGTGAGGCCCTGGTACAGGTTTCCCAGAGAAGCTGTGGCTGCCCCATCCCTGGAAGGGTTCAAGGCCAGG
This sequence comes from Picathartes gymnocephalus, assembly GCA_013390045.1. Taxonomy (NCBI): domain Eukaryota; kingdom Metazoa; phylum Chordata; class Aves; order Passeriformes; family Picathartidae; genus Picathartes; species Picathartes gymnocephalus. The sequence goes on along the minus strand of WEKY01012822.1, from coordinate 38,952 downwards.
CTGGATGGAGCTCTGAGCAACCTGGTCTAGTGGAAGGTGTCCCTGCCCATGGCAGGACTGGCAGGTGTCTGATGGAACAGGATGATCTTTGAGGTCCCTTCCAACCCAAACCTTTCTAGGATTCTATGGTAACACTGTCTAGGTAATGCAGCTGTTTCTGTCAATATGGGAAATGCTAATTCCATGTGGCAGACATGTAATACATTGCAGAGGCATTTACATTTGTTTTGCAGGTACGAGATCTAGATATACATATTTAAATACTTGAGTTGATTTTGAGGAGAAAGTAATGAAGCAATTTGCTACTTCCTTTTTTTCAGATTAGCAGATTGCTTGTTTTATTTTTTCTCCCCAGGATTTTCGGTTCTAAGAGAGAATAAAATGTTGTTTCTGATTTTTACTGGTTATAAAATTGATGATGTGTAACTGCAACTACACTAAGGAAGCTGTATCTGTAGAAATAGCATTGAGGCTATTAAAGTTGGTTGGGTTTTATGTTAAGGAACCTTCCACACAATAGCTGTGGTTCTAAAACATCTCAAGATCACTGTGCTTCTGGCTAAAGAAAGCCAGGATTTAAATCCATAAAGTCTGCAAGGAAGCCTGTTTTTTAAAAAGTCCTTTTTTATTGTGTTGTGTGAAACAGCCCTCTGTTCACTTTTGTTTTGCAGTATTAAATGTGTTAGCATCACTTGGCTTCAAGTTCTAAAAAAATGACTTCATAAGGATGGTATGTTAAGACAGTGTGTTGGAATAAAGGGAAGTAGGAATGCCAGTGGCCATAGCTCTCAAAGTAGATTAAATCCTGCAGTAGAGTGGAAAAAAACACGGATGCTGCTGAATTACTATTGTTTAGTAGTGGCAGATCCTGTGGTGAAATGAAAGACAGAACTTTACCAGGTTTTTCACCTCCATTTAATTTGTATCCCATAGTTCCCATTGCCATAAAGTCCTTAAACCTGCAGGAATGTCTTGCAATGACTTGTTTATCTACCATCTGCTTAAATGTTCATTTAAAGGACTGTTTCTCTCAATTACTGAGGACAAATGTATTTGCTGGTTGTAGTTATGTAGTTAAATCTTTTCCACAGGCCTTTCCTAAGGCAGCCACGTCAGACAGCTCCCAGCCCTTGCCTGCAGGAGCATCTTTCTCCTTTTGCTGTCCTGAGTCACCATGAAAAGCCTGACAAATGCCACTGTTCTTCTGTTGGCATGAACAACAGCGAAATCATGGCTCATTTCTCAGTACTGGTAACACCTGAAAATTTACTCTCTTCCCCTCCAAGACCCTTGGTAACCCCCCAGTTCCCTCCTCACTCACCCCCCTACCTTCCTCGGTACCAGGCACAGATGTTTAAGCCCAGCTCAGGTGTCAGGAAAGGTGCTGCCACGTGAGACAGCGCTGTGACAAAGAGAGGCAAAATTGCAGGCTGAAGTAGGGTTGTTGGCAGAGCAATCTTTTGGTAGCTCAAGGATTACAGAGTAAAGCATGGGCATGAAAAGGTAGAAAATCAGGAAGAAATTGCGTGTCAAGCAATTTTCAGCCAAAGCTGGCTGAAAAAAGTACCTACCTACCTCCAAACTAAGAAAATGTTGAAAATATGTTATTTTTAGGAAGATATGACTTAGCACTGATGAAAAACGTGCATGATTATTAATAATCACCTAATGGCTAACAAGGGAAGGCTTGTGCTGTTCTGTCCTGTCCTCTCCATCTACCTCAGTAACTCAGGAATCAAACAGTGCCTTTTCTAGTTCCTTAAAAGGTAGTCTTGCCATTAGGCCAGCATTAAAAAGCCGTCATTGTGGCATTTAGCTTTACTCACAGCAACAAGGAAATGAATGCAAGTACCTTATTTACTGAGATGCTATATTGACTCCACATCAAGATGCCTCTGAGCAGTAACAAAAGGCCTGCAGAGGCTGGTGATGGAGCAGCTCATATGTGAACCTCCATTGCAACAACTTCATCACCATCATCATCATCCTCATCCTTATTTCAAAAGTGTGCAGTGCTGAGGCGAGGCAGAAATAGGCTGTGGGATAGAGGTGGCCTTTGCAGTCTTAAGTCACGTGGGACATCTCTGGGGCCATACCCACAAAATTAATGAGATACATTCACATCTATCTGTAATGAGAACTTGGGTAAGAATTTTTCCTATTTTTCTTATGAGAATTTTCTTATAAGAATTTCTAAAAAAATTTTTTTTCTTATTTGAAAATTTATTGTGCTTTTCTGTGTATTCTGAATACTTTCAAGCCAGTGTGTTGGTTCGGTGGTCACTAAAGCACATAGCAGCCTTCACTGGCTTCTGTTAAGGATAAAAAATACCTCTATATAACATGCATAAAAGAGTGTATGTTACTGTCGTGGTAGCATGGATTACTATACCACATAGGTGAAGAAACATGGCTAAAACCAGAGTTTATTAGCCAAGGGTAGCCTAACTTCTTTTCTTACTTAATAACACCAGTTTGATCCAGGGTCCTGAGCAGAACACTTCCAGTAGTTCCTCTTCAAAATATTTTTTTCTTCCTGATAAAGCAGAAAAAATAAGTACTCTGTGAAGCCAAATACCAGCTTTAAATGATAGGACTTCTTTAATCCGCCTAAAGCAAGATGAAATTATCAAAAAAATAGTTTCAGGGTTTTCACCTTTTCAATGATTTTTGCTAATCTGCTAAAAAAGAAATACCGTGGGAAGTCAGTTTAAAGGGATTGGGGCAGAAGTAGCAGTTTTGTGGCTTCCAGTAGGTAAAGTAATTAGAATTCAAAATCTGAAAGGCAGCCAGGCTTCAAAGTGAAAAGATCATAGACTGCAAATTATTCTGTTTAGAGCTGTGAATTGAAATAAACAATTATGGACTTCTCTCCCCAGATGGCTTTAAAAGGAAATCCTGAATAGATGTTTATGTAGGGTGCACTTTTGAAAATCACTTGTGCTCCTTTCTGCCTAGAGGTTTGTTTGAAGTGCCATCACTTTAAGTTCTTTGTGTAGTTAATCTTGAACAAGGCCTTTGTACAGGTGGCTGGATTTAAGGGTAGTTGGTCCTTCAGTGTGGAGATAGGTGAGGGGATAATGCAGTGTCAGTCTGCAAATAGCTGTGGAACATGCAATATTTCCCCTCCTTCAGCACAGGCTTCAAAGAGTTTAGCAAGCAACAGCACCCTCCAAAACTGCAGCCAGAGCCCCGTGGGCAGCAGGGCAGGGAGGGGATTCTGCCCCTCTGCCCCGCTCTGCTGAGAGCCCACCTGCAGGGCTGCACCCAGCTCTGGGCTCCCAGCACAGCAAGGACAGGGAGCTGCTGGAGCCAGGCCAGAGGAGGCACCAAGGGGATCAGAGGGATGGAGCAGCTCTGCTGTGAGGAAAGGCTGGGAGAATTGGGATGGTTCAGCCTGGAGAAAGCTTTGGGGTGACCTAAATGTGGCCTTCCAGTGCCTGAACAGTAAGGAAAGGGAGGCAAAGCAAGGCAGAGCCTTTAAAAGGAGCTTAATATGGTCATGGGAAAGATGCACTCACCTACACCAGTAACCAGCAGGTCAAACTCGTCTTCATTAGCCTGAAATCCTCTTGTGAATGTTTTACCCAGCAGCAAATGAGCACTTACTTTTTTATTACTGTGTGTACTTATAAAGGTTTCCCTTACAGCAGTTTCATCCAAACTGACAGGTTCTCAAGAACTGTATTTTCTCTTCATAATCAGCTCTTGAGAAGGGAAGGAGGTTAATTTTTGAAGGCAAGGAGCTGGTGCTTTATACTGAGAGGCAAAGGAGCGGGAAGGAAAAGGGGAAAAGGCATGGCCTTGTTTCTCTTTTTCTAGCTTTAAAAAAAAAGATAATGAGATTTCTCACAGCAGTAACTAACAGGATCCTGCCCTTGGAGGAGGCAGTCAGCATCCACAAGGCTTTCAGTGAGTTTCTGTCAGCATCAGCTGCCTCTGCAGCTGACTCCACTGAGACTTCACTCCGAGACGTGGCGGATGAGGATGAGCAGGAGGAAGCCACGCCTGTTCCAGCCCAAATGAAGCTGTAGTTCTGTGGTTTGACACAGGCCCATGCAGACCCCAAGAGCTGGGTTTCTGCCAGCAGGCACAGGACTGCTTCCCTCCAGCCTCTGCTCCCAGGGGAGCAGGGCTGAGCTGGCCTTGTCCTTGTGCTGTCTGCCAGCACCCACCACCTGTCCTTGGGCTTGCAGGGAGGGGCTGGGGTGAGGAACAGCCTGTCCCGAGGCCGTGTTTCTCTGCTGGCTGACAGTGACCCACAGCAGAGCTGCCAGAAGGCTTTGGGCTGGGCCACAGAGACAAGCCCGGCCTGTGCCTGGTGAACAATTGCCATTGTTTCCTTTCAGTGTGACAAACGGCCAAGGTCGATGGCTTGTGCTTGTTTTTTGTATGTGTTAAAATAACGCAGCACTTAGAGAAGCCTTCCAGCCTTGGGTGTGGGTCAAAGAAAGGCATTGATCCAACAGCAGAAGCAGAACAGCTATTGCTCCCAGTAGTGCGATGGTGTCTTTCAGTGCCAGAAAAACAAAACTAGTGGCCAGATGCTTTCATCTATTTCCCTTATTTCTGTGCCATCCTATTCAACTACCACAACAAATCTGTTAATTAACTGCATTGATAAAAATTAAGTGCCTAAGGTTTAAATTCAGCATTTTAGTGTTCGGTGCCACATCGTGGTCAATATAATCTCTTTGCTAGCTCTGGTTTTGTACTGCATGTTGTTTGGCAGCTGAGGTTTTCTATAAAGGAAAAGTCAGATGACAGAAATATCCTTCTAAAAGCAGATAATTTACACGCAGTAATAGTTAGCATTTATTTGTAAATACAACACCTGTATGTCTGCAAATCTCAATCACAAGTATACTCATTGGTCTGTCTGGCCAAAGAGCTTTCAAAGAGATCCATCAGTGACAGTGGGACACCTGGTTCAGTGTCATGGAATCACAGAATGGTTTGGGTTGGAAGGGACATTAAAGCTCATCTCGTTCCAGCCTCCTGCCGTGGGCAGGGACACCTTGACTTGACCAGGTTGCTCAGGGCCCCATCCAACCTGGCCTTGAATGTTTCCAGGGATGGGGCACCTACTCTCTTCCTGGGCAACCTATTCGAGTGCCTCATCAGCCTCATTGTAAAAGATCTCTTTCTGATATCTAATCCAACTAGAGCCTGGTTTCGTTTAAAACCATTACTCCTTGTCCTATCACAACAAGCACAGCTAAAAGGTTTGTCCCCATGGTTTGTCATCTCCAACAAGACCTGAGCAGGCCCTGCCAAAGGAAGTCATCATGGGGAAGTTACTTCATGGTGAAGGTCAGCTCAAGGCTTTGCCCATTTAGCTTTGATATTCTTCATGTTGTTATCAGAGAGGCAGATCCTAGACCCTGCGTCGCTAACTGTGAAATGCTGCTTTTCACACTGCTGAAAGCACACAGCTTAGTCGTCATTTATATTATTTATATTAACCTTCTACTTCAATGCATCAATTCTTCAGCACAGTGCCATTTTCTATAGGGCTTTGTGAACATTTCAGTTTTATTTGCTGATCATAGGCCTTTTTAAATGTATGATTGAGGCAAGAATAATCTTTTCTGAAAACTTGTTTGTAGCTGCATATTATCTCTTGAGAAAAAATTACTCATTGTACACAGCTGATACAAGCAGGGAAAATAGCATTGCCCAGCAATGCAGATTTCAGACTCCTCTGATCACAACATGATCCCTCAGTTGCTAGTTTGGCACTGCTGGTGTACATGCCTCAGAGACAAGGTGTCTGCTCCCTTTCTCACTGCTGGTAGCTGCAGCTCTGAGGAGCTCCTGTCCATATCCACATTGGCATAAGGTCATGGAACCCTCCCTGGAAGGATACCTTCTCCTGCCCCTGTGAGTCTGTGTCCAAAGCTGACCAAACTACACACCTCTGAGACATCCCTTGAGCTGTGATGGTCACTGAAGAGGTTGTGACCCCAAGCTGGGCTGGCAGGGCTGTCCATGCCAGGCTGAGTCCTCAATCCAAACGAGCTGTGCTGTGGGGTTTAACTGGCCATGAACTCCACCTGCTGCCAGCTCAGTGCTGGGTCTGGTGAGGCAAAGGCACCTTTTGGCCACCAAGGGGGCAGGTGAGGGATGTCCCATTCCTTTTACAGCTGTCTCACAACAGAAACAACCACCATAATTCATGGTGTTAAATAAAGTCAAAACTAACCTGGCTCACATTGAAAGAAAGTGAGTCAGAGAGCAGCTGTTGCCCTACAAAGCTGAGGAGGCTGCAAGGGCCTGATGGTGCTGGAGATGGGCTGGGACCAAGAGCTGCTTCGTGCTGCTCTGGTAAAGCCCCCAGCCCTGCTGTGAGGACTTTGTGCTTCCATCCCTGAAGCGCTCACAGGCCACCAGCTGACCCCGCCTGGTGCAAGTGAGAGCCCTTGGCACCAGCTCCCCGAGAACCCAGCCAAGGGATCCAGCTTCCCTGAGAGGCTCATTCCCCTGAGCAGCCAAGCGATGTGAGCCCTGGAGTCAGGCTGAGGGGGAGCCCCAGATGGGAATTACCCCAAAACAAGGTTGGAATCTGGTCAGGATGAGCAGAGCTTGTTGGGCCCCTGCGTGTCTGTGTTGTTTCTCACTGCAGGAGCAGACAGACTAGTCAAACGCTGAGCAAGGTTAAAAGAGTGTCTCTGGTTGCTCATTCAATGAGTTCCATCTATTGTGGGAATGAGGGGGAGGAGGAGGAAAGCACAGAGAAAAACCAAGAGCGAAGACTGTCTCATCATGACTAACCACAAAGGGACAAACCACACTGCACTGCTAACTTTAACTGCAGCACGGCAAACCAGATCGCTTCATTTTGCAAACCTAGCTCCCCATGCTGCATTTTCTACAGTGCCTTATCGCTGGTGTTAAGGCACCTTTCACAATTTTGAACTAAAACAGGAAAAAACTGAAGATATTTCCTTCTTGTGTCATATTCAGATGCAAGATCAGATGTGTCCAGAAACGTATCATGTGAATACCTTTGCTTACACTTGTGGGCAAGGTGGATCCAAGGTGCTCTGGCAGAGCTCTCATTCCCAAGCCAGGCCTGAGGTTTGCCCAGCAGACAGGGACTAACTGATAATCTGGAGATGAGTGGCATGCACTGACTGCAGGCCACTGAGCAGCTCTTGCACTCTCTGCTGCTCTCTCGCAGGCAGACACGCAGTCACTCACTACCAGGGATCAGCTGAGGCAGGAAAGCACCTCGGGAGATCACCTGGTCCAAACCCTGCCCAAAGCAGGACCAGCCACAGAAGGTTGCTCAGGTCCGTGTCCACATGGCTTTTCAATACCTCAGAGGTTGGATACTCCACATCTTCTCTGAGTGTCCTCTTCCAGGAGATAAACACCATTACAGGATAAAACTACAGAAAAAAGAACAGCTTCCTGTGATGGACTAGTGCCACTAGTCACTGCTTCTCCACTTTTTGGGAGGATTAATCCTTCCAAAAGTTCTCTGAAATGGACTGCACTGTCCTTCAGACTTATTTAAAAGATGTAGAGCCAAAAATACAAATAGAAGGTGTTTTGTGCAGTACAGTCCTTGCTCTGGTAAATTCAAAATTGCCTGAGATCCACTGGGAGCTACTTCCATTGCCCATGGTTTAAAGCAGTCATGCTGGACAAGTCATTAGTAAGCAAGGGTGGTGCCAGGTCACCTGTAAGAGGGTGGCTTTTTTGTTGCCTTGCAGAGGTATATCTGCTTGTGTTTCCCCTATAGACAATTATAACCACCTTCTCCCTCCACAACAGCTGCATGAAATTAATTGTAAATACTCCTTATTCCTTTATTTTTCCTTTGATATGAGTCAGCTGTTCTACATGACAATGCTGTATGCCACTTCCATTTTGAACCGCTGTGCTTTGGAGACAGTTTTTACCTCGTGGTATGTCCTGTGCTAAGCAATACACTGAAATTAGAAGCCTTGGGCTAAAGCATTGATAGAAGAGGAAGAAAGGTAATATTTGCAGTCCCCTGCTTCAAAAATCCAGTATAAACTCTCAGCCTAGCACTGGCATTTATGAAAGCAGTGCAGAGCAACTTGTCTGTTGTGTCACTTTTTCTTTATAAACTTTGCAAAGGTCCTTTGGAAAGGACGAAGGAGTCATTTGCAGGGATAAGAAGTGTTGAGATCTATGAAGACAGATCAGGCACACTGGGGGATGACAGTGCAATGGATATCCTAAACATTGGAGTCCCTGCTGTTTTCAGGGCTTTTCTTCCCCACCAACAAATGGGGGATGCTTGACCCCACCTGGAGGACTGCATCCAGCCCTGGAGTCCTCAGCACAAGCAAGACATAGACGTGTTGGAATGAGTCCAAGAGGGATGGAGCACCTCTCCTATGAGGAAAGGCTCAGAGAGTTAGGACTGATCAGCATGGAAAAGAGAAGGCTCTGGAGTAACCTGGTTGTGGCCTTCCAGTACCTGAAGGGAGCCTACAGGAAAGTCAGAGAGGGACTTTTTATAGGGCCCTGGAGTGTGACAGGACAAGTGGGATGGCTTCAAATCGACAGTGAGGAGGTTTAGATTAGATATTAGGAAAAAATTCTTCACTGTGAGGGTGATAAGGCACTGGCACAGGTTTCCTAGAGAAGCTGTAGATGCCCCATCCTTGGAAGTGTTCAAGGCTGGGTTGGATGGACCTCTGAGCAATCTGGTCGAGTGGAAGGTGTCGCTGTCCATGTCAGGGGGTTGGAAGAAGATGATCTTCAAGGTCCCTCCAATCCAGGCCATTCTACTGTTCTTGCCCAGGTCCAGAAGCCTTCAGTCAGCAGCGATAGAGCTCCACTGATAGCTGCTCTCTGGGCAAACCAGGAGACTCCAGGTGCAGTGGCTTTTGAAGCAGGCTGCCTTGTGCTGGTGCAGTGCTTTCCCAGCCAGCTGAGCCAAGCAAAGGCATCCCCACTGCCCCATCTCCCCTCCCTGAGCACCAGAGTGCTCTGGCTCCCCACTGCTGTTGGAAACGGAATAGAAATCCCTCAGAACCCTGTGCACACAGGCTTAGAGGCAGAGAGGAATGCGGAGGCCGATTTGAAACCTTCAGAGAAACTGAGATACATAAAGCCACACCGACATGAAGTAAGAACGTAGATTTCGTTTTAAGCAAACAGAAATATGCCTTAAAGTGCCTTAAGCACATAAGAAACTGTGTTAGTTAGTGGAAAAACCCTAAAGTCCAGTTTAATGTTCAGTAGCATAACCTTTTACAAAATTAACTAAACTCTAGACATAACACAAACGCAGCATAGTGTTGTTAGATAGAAAGATAGGCTATGTGCATAGACCCTGTGTAAGAAGGGACAATTATTGTCATATAGCTGTGTTAGACCAGGATAGGTGCAAAAAGATTGTAACAGGATCGTGTTTGTAATTGATTGGATAATTAATGAATATAATGCATTGTATTGGAGCTAGCAAGCGGCTCCCTTGACTGCTTCTGCTCCTGCTTCAACTTCTGCCTAGGATACCGAAAAGGCTTTTAGCATAATGGCATAGACTGTAACTTCTCACCCCCGTGAGACTGACTGCACTATGCAATAAAATACTTTTACTACAAACAGAAACTCCTGCTGGTCTCTCGGCTGACCCGCAACAACCTCGACACACTGCAAGCACTGAGCCAGCCCTGGCCTTTTCCAGACCCTGCTGGGAGCTGGTCCTTCAAGAGGCACAAAAGCAGCTGCAGCCTTTGCTGGGTCTTGCTGTCTCATGAGGAGCACCCACGGCTGGGCAGGGAGGAAGGTCAGGCAGGACAGGGATGAGTGGGTGTGTTGGTGCAGCTGGTTGGCATGAGGTGGGCCGGGGAGGTGTGTGCTGCCAGCTCACACCCTTGCCAAACCTGTGTGGAGAAGAGAAAGAGCCACAACCTCGTTCATACCAAGGCACATTGTATCCAGAGGGTCTGAGTGCTCTCACTGGCTTTGTGCCTTCCCGAGTTTCTCCACATCCTTTTCTTTATGCAGCCTCCTCTGCTTTTGCAGGTGGGCAGGCACAGGTGCCTGGGCACTGTGTTTTGCTGGCTTGCTTTCACCCAAAGCAGTTCCCTGAGCTGACTCACAGTGTGGTCTGAGAAATGGTTGAGTGGATGCTGCCTCACAGGCCAGCACGGCTGGGCTGGTCCTGGGAACATGCACTGCAGGGCAGAGGGAGGGCCCCTGCTCTAGGCACTGCCTGCTCCAGTCTCACACCTTACCCTTCATATGTGGGAATTGGTTGTAGAGCAGCTGCAAAAGAGACACGCTGCATCCACAGACACAGCCAGGCACTCAGTTTAAAGTTTTAAAATCAGAATCGTAGAATCATTTAGGTTAGAAAAGACTTTTAAGATCATCAAGTCCAACCATTAACCCAGCACTGCCAAGTACAACACCAAACCATGACCCTCAGTGCCACATATATACAACTTTTAAATACCTCCAGGGATGGTGATTCCACCAGTTCCCTGGGCAGTCTGTTCTGATGCCTTTAAGGGAAGAAATTTTCCCTAATGTACAGTCTAAACTTCTCCTGATGCAGCCTAAGGCCATTTCCTCTAGTCCTATCACTTGCTACCTGGGAGAAGAGACCAACCCCACCTGGCTCCACCCTCCTTTCAGGCAGTTGTAAAGTGATAATGTTCCCCCTGACCCTCCTTTTCTCCAGATCAAACACCCCCAGCTCCCGCAGCTGTTCCTCATCAGACTTGGGCTCCTGACCCTTCCCCAGCTCTGTTCCCTTCTCTGGACACTCTCCAGCCCCTCAATGTCCTTCTTGCAATGAGGAGCCCAAAACTGGATGCAGGATTTCAGGTGTGCCCTCAGCAGTGCCCAGCACAGGGGGACAACCCTGCTCCTGCTGCCACACCATTGCTGACACAGGCCAGGTGCCATTGGCCTTCTTGGCCACCTGGGCACTGCTGGCTCATGTTCAGCTGCTGTCACCAACACCCCCAGGTCCTTTTCCCCAGGACAGCCTTCCAGCCACTCTGCCCCAGCCTGTAGCACTGCCGTGAGCCAAGGGCAGGACCCAGCACTTGGCCTTGCTGAGCCTCAGACCTTTGGCCTCAGCCCATCAGTCCAGCCTGTCCAAAGCTTTGTTTTATTATCATTAACTCTGAATGATAAAGATGTCTAAGAGGAGAGTTTCACGTATTACCAAAGGCGTGTGATATCTTGCAGAGTCAAATCCTGTGTTGTTTATGACAACTTTTCAGCTTTCCTTTCAAGCACAGTCTCAAACCGTAGCAACTCTAAAACCTCACTTGGAGCTGATGAATTTTTAATATGATCAGCCTGACTGCGTACCTGATCAATCAAGTAGTGCAGCAATGTGTCTGTCCTCATTGATGGCAAGGCCAAGAATACCACAGGATTCTCAGCAAGCAGCTGAGATGATCACAACTAAAGAGCTCGCGCTGGGGTGAAAATTAGGATGGAGTAAATTTAAGAGGTCCATTTTTATTAAAATAAATTTTTGAAAGCTAGATGTATTGGAATACATCTACTGCTACAATTTTTTTTTGAGCACAAAATAAGCTAGAGCCTGCGTCTGTACCAGGATACTTGAGCATAGTCACCCATTCCTAGCCAGAACCACTGAAGTTTGAAGCCTTGTCTATATGAATCCCAAACCAACATGAATAGTTTCGCTTTTTTAGGACTCCACAAAAGTCTTAGTCTGTCAGTGTTGTTATTTATTTAGTGACAAACACACACACAAAATAAAAGCCTGGAACACGGCATTAAAGACAACCTATAATTAAGTTGGCTTGACATAACCTGCCAGAATAATCCACGTGACCTGTGGTATGATCTTTTCCTCCAGGGCTTCTTGATGTTCATGTCTACATATAATTAGATTTGTGGAGTTTGGTCATGTGTCTGGCTCACTTGGAGGATATGTGTTGCTTTGGTGGCTACCTAATATGCTGTTTGATCTCTTTGCACAAGAAAAAAAAAATAATAACACTGGGACATTGCAATGAGGAGCATTTAAGAAACAAAGAAATTCCTAGGTCAGGCATTCCTAGGACTAGACGGTTTCTGGAAGAGAACAGAGCCAGCTGCAATTATTCTACCTACAGGGAGAAGTGCTTCTTTACAGGCCTGAACAGGCCTATTCCCCAGCACTCCCTGCAGTTTTAGTGTGGGAAGGACCAGTGTGGCCCAGTTAAATGCAAGATCTGAGCGATAACAGTCGTCTTCCTGTGAGAACAAAGAACATTATTGCCTCAGTGAAGGTTTCCATTTGCTTTCACCCAGGTCTCAGGAGGCTCACATGGTGATGGTATTGTTCACCTTCAAAACTGCAAACACGCCTCTGCAATAAAAGTGCAGAAGGGATATTGGAGGTGGGGAGGGCAGAGAGGGGGATGCTTCCTCTCAAACCACAAGGCTGGTGGACATGCTGGATCCCAGTTATCATCCATTTTGCCTGGTATCCTCTTTGCAACACTGAATACCCAGGAAAGAAGCCAGGAACCCTGCAAACATATCCTGACACTTCCCAGAAGCAGCTTCAGAGCTCTGACCCACCTGAGTCTGTTCCTGAGCCAACGCTGGTATTTTGCCACAAACAATACCAGATGAAATACATTCCAAGCTCTACCACACAGACAAATGAAGAGTGAAACAAAAGTTTCTGTGAAGTTGTATCCGTTTCATGGAAGCTGGTTTGCTCCATTTAAGAAATCCAGAGTGATCAAAAAGTATTTCAAATTTCAGTGAAGGTGTGATCACATACATTTGACAAATATTTTGCAGTTGTGTAATGTGTCAGTTGTGGAAACCAAAAATTATATTCCCAGAGCAAGATTATGCCTGAGCTTGATTGGTCAAGTGTTGGATTTGATGCTCTTGGGGATATATTCCAACCTATATGATTCTGTGATGCCATGAATCTATCATTTCATGGCAAAGGAGAGATGAGCAGCACAGGTTCCCACTCAACTCCGGGGGCAGTCCCATCATTCCCAGAGTGCCCCATGCTCTCTAGATTGTACCAGCCACAATCAGAGGAGCCAGTGTAGGTAGGAGACATTCATCTCATAGCAGCTTTCCCCTGGCTGACATCTGTTCTACCAGCTGTCCTGATCGCTTCAAAGGATGGAGTGTGTAGTTAAAATGACTTGTACTCGTGCACACACAGAGCATTTATATTTCCTATCAGTGCTGTGAATTTCGACGCTTACTCTCCACCTGATAATTCCACACTTACAAAATCTTCCACTGCGAGCTGAGAGCTGCGGTACAGCCATGCAGTGTCCCTGACAAAGCCAGCAAGACACAAGCTCTCTCTGGTGGCACATTTCAGTCGCTGCAGTTTCCTTTCCCTCCCACTCCGAACCCGCCGAGCGGCCCGGTGCTTTCTCTGCCTTTCCTGGTGAACCGGCCCCAAACTGTACCAGGGTTAGTGACAGCACTGGAGCAAACAGCGAGTGGGACATCGTCCTGTTTGAACAGAGCTGAACACACCTGGGATAAGACAAGACGGTATAGATGGTGGGCTGGGCTGGAAACTGTATCTAAAGCTGTGAGGTCAGAAAATTCCCATGTATTGGCATTTATGAGTGTTTCCTACATGTCATTGAGCCCAAACACATCCAGGAGCTCAGGAAACAGAATCTACCTTAGGTTTCAATGATTTACTTATTCTTGCAGATGCAATAACCACAGCAAAATATGATCTGTCTGCCCTTTCAGGCCCAGGAGAGAGCTTGGAGCAGCAGATACGCTGATGTTCAAATCCAATTTCTGTGTGTAGCACTGACTGCTGAGCACCTATCACTCTAAATTCATGTGCCTCTTCCCAGGTGGAAACATAAAAAATAAGTTAATACCCTGGGAACAAAAGGAGGCAGAATAGCCATAGCGTGTATAATTTGCTGCTGATTTCTCTGAGTACAGTTCACATCAGTAGAAGATTTATGTTTAATATGGATAATGTTAGTGCAGCTAGCAATAAATTATAAGGCAATATGCCTTCCTGTCCTGTCATACAATGCCATTATGCACCTTCTTTTGGGGAGAATGTTCTAAATTAAAAAAACCAAAAACTTCTACAAGATCAAAAATGCATGATACCAAGGAATCCTTCAGTCTCAAGTCAAAAGCTAAGGCGCAGACTATTGTTTCTTTACATGCATATAATATTCACATCTGTCAACTATAGCCCACTTACGTTTGAACACCAGGAAAAAATCAGATGTCACACAGACAGTCATATTATGGCTGTCTCCTTATTTATGTGTTTTCAGCACAGGTTTGCCATTCACTGTATCGTGTGAACGATGGATTTCAGCAAATTGCCTTCTCATTCCAGTGACCTGTTTGTACCTTTTGGCACACACACCTAAGGGAGGCAGGAGAGCCTGGAGTCAAAAACATCTGGGTAATGCTCAAAAATTCATCTAATTGCTAGTAGGCTGTTATATACATCGTTGTCTTTTGTACAGGTAGATACATTTGTATGTATATATATGTACATATACATATGTGTATGTAGATTGGATGTGTGCTTTCTGTATAATGAACTAACCTGTGACTGGGAAAATCACATGCAGAATTTCAGACCTGTGACTTCAGTAGAGCTGTTCATAGGTACAAATGAAACATTTGCTTAGGTACTTGGTTAGGGTTAAGGTCAGGGTTAGGTTTATACTGGTACCTAAGCAACTTGGAATGATATGCAGGGACAGGAAGATTTCATAAGCGGATTTTTTATTTCCTAAGAAATAATTGCATATGCCAAGATTAAGGTGCCTTTAGCACTCTGTCATGTTTTGGAAGAATTTGAAGACAAACAAATATATTTAATAAGAATCTGCTGTTGATTCTGTCTCTGTCATGGACACATAAACAGGCTTCCAGTCTGCCACATGAGGAAAAATCATTCAGTCTTATTTGTTATCCTTCTGGAGTTTGCCATTCCTGGTAAATAACAATACATTCTAAGCATAGGTGGACCAAGAACATCCCTAAAGCAACCAAGAAACTTGTGTCCTGTATCACAGTCCTAACAATTCTGGCAAGCCTGAATTTCCATGTGTTTGAAGAAGTGTTTCTTTATTTAAAAGATAGGTTCTGATGTTTGCTTTACGGCAGAGGATCATTGGTGTGCTCCAGGAGCAGCATGCTCTGGGTGACTGAGAGCACACAGAGCTGTATTACAAATATACATAAAAGACAGTATGCACTTATACTGCTTTTTGCAGAAACATACCTGAACATCTTTGTCACAGCCCTGGTGGACAAAGAGGCTTTCAGTGGTGGTTTTGCACAGGCAGGGTAGTACATGTGTCTGGTGTGGCTGGCAAGGGCTGTCTTTTAAAGGAGGATTCCTGCAGCTGATGTAATGCACTGTGCCAAACTTGACCTCATTCCATCCCAGCAGTTTAGAGGTGGAAGTCTCCCTGTCACTTTTCATAGTACTTTGTTCACTGCTGAAACTGGTGTCTCACCTAGGACGTTGGGCACCAGGGAAACAACCTTCGCATCTATTTCAAAAGAAGATTCAAGAGCAATTGCAGTATCTTCTTCTTCTGGCTTGCTCCTAGCCTGCTGCAGAGACCAGAGGACAGAGTAAGCTGATGATGCAGGGGAGGAAGCCTCTGGCAGCACAAGCAGTCTGGTCCCGAATCAGAAGCAATGTGCTGACCTTTGTCTGGAGTGGGGACCAAGCTTCCCAGTGCTTGCCCAGGCTTGTTCTGAACACAGAAACAACGGTGCAAAGTCACTGCTCACCCGTGACTCCTGAAATTTTAGCTTGCTCACACTTCTCCCCAATGTGTCAAGGGGTAGAGGCAGAGCTGGGACTGTGGTCTGGAGCTGTTACTGCCTAAACAGAGGAGAAAATAGTGCTGCTGAATCTGGGCTTGCCTTAATGTAAATCTGCCTGGATATCAAGATTTAACATGTGTTTTTTTCTGCCATCACTGTAACAGTTGGCTACTTCTGCTCTTCTTCCACAGGGATTTTATGTCGCCCAGGAAATCTGAGCTTTCCATCCATGACTGCTTTCCATGCATTCTGAAACAGATACCATTTCACACACAGAATATACACATTTTCCCTCTTTTTAGTGCATGATGTCCAAGGGAGTTCTTATCCTTCACTCCTCTTCCAATCCCTATACAGCCATCCCAGAAACTGGTTCTGGATAGATGGTGCTTCTTAAGCCAACAAGCCAACTTTGTGACATGGGAAATGCAGCCAAGAATGGTTTTATCTTTATTAATTACTGACCAGAACCCAGGTAAACAGGGAGTCGGCAAAACCATTGATTGTGTACAATAATGACCTCACAGATAGAGCATGATGGAGTTAAACACTAACCTGGAGAAACGGGGCATTGTGTTCATAAATGGATAAGTGGTGTTTATAATCACCTTGTTACTTATACCAGTCCCATGAAACTGAAAAGCAGATTAATTTACCAATGAATACTATCAGTAAAATGGTATTAAAGCTTTTCTTCAAAAGCAGCCCAGGGAGAAGGGCTTGGGGGTGCTGGTGGGTGAGAGGCTGGGCATGGCCCGGCCGTGTGCTCTGGGAGCCCAGGAACCCCCTGTGTGCTGGGCTGCAGCCAGAGCCCCGTGGGCAGCAGGGCAGGGAGGGGATTCTGCCCCTCTGCCCCGCTCTGCTGAGAGCCCACCTGCAGGGCTGCACCCAGCTCTGGGCTCCCAGCACAGCAAGGACAGGGAGCTGCTGGAGCCAGGCCAGAGGAGGCACCAAGGGGATCAGAGGGACGGAGCAGCTCTGCCGTGAGGAAAGGCTGGGAGAGCTGGGATTGTTCAACCTGGGAAAGAGAAGGTTCTGGGGTGACCTAATTGTGGCCTTCGGGTACCTGAAAGGAGCCCACAGGAAAGATGGAGAGAGGCTATTTACAAGGGTCTGGAGTGTCAGGAACAGCTTCAAACCAACAGAGGGTAAGTTTAGATGAGATTAGGAAGAAATTATGAAGGTGGTGAGGAACCAGTACAGGCTGTCCAGAGAAGCTGTGGCTGTCCCATCCCTGGAATTGTTCAAGGCCAGGTTGGATGGAGCTCTGAGCAACCCGGTCCAGTGGAAGCTGTCCCTGCCCATGGCACGAGCTTGAAATGAGGTGATCTTTAAGCTCCCTTCCAACTCAGGCCATTCTATGATTCAAGCATCACTGAAACATGACATCTTTAAACCAGAGAAGCAGTAGGGCTGAACCATGGCCAGACAGAGTTGTCTCCTTCCTGTCTCAGAAATCAAGCTCTAAGCTGAAATGGACATTCAAGAACCTTCAAACCAGTGTTTAAACCTGCACCTGCTGTGAACCAAAATGCAGCTTGGACTGCTTCCTACCAAGCCTCCTCCCTCTCCTGAAAGTCTGGCCATTAAGTTTTAGTGCTTAGTGGTATGTTACATAATCTGTCTTCTAGACACAAATGCTGTCAAAATACTGTTAATTAGTGTATGAGAATCCATTTGGTAAACTAATGTTGCTTTAAAAAAAAAAAAGAAAACAAGCCCCCAAAAAAAGCAATGAATTGGCTCAAGTTGGAGCTGTCTGCTGCATTGTACAAAGTGCCTGCTTCACTGGACAACTAATCCAAAGTAATCCTCTTTTGAGATCACTGATTCACCATCTGATTTGTACTCTGATTTGCACCAGGAATGCCTGCTGTGGCAAATTATTCCAAAGTGGCAGATTAGATTATTTTTCACTGCCTACACTTTGATCTCCAAAAACCAAGAGACAGCATAATCTTTCCAACAGCTGATGAAATAAAACTGAAAAAAATATGATCCACACATTTTTATGATATCTCCTACTGGGAATAAACCTAAAATAAACATAATGTTTTGGCAGTCATACCTCAACTATCTGTGAAGGGAAGTTTCATAGATTAAAAGCTTTGCTTTCAGCTTTTCCATAATCCTATCCTCCAGCTTCCCATTTCCTCTTTTTACCTAATGACTCACAATTCTGTCAACTTTTCCAACTAATGCCTAGGTATACTTTCTCTTCTTTTGCTCCCACAGCTCTCATTGCTGGAAGAATTCTGACCTGGTGAATGCTCTGGACTTTGATACAGGAAATCAGGTTTGAGGTTATCTTTCTGTCATGGGGCCCCTCTTCCATCCTGTGGTATCTCCCTGAACTAATTGCTGACTTGGTTCCCCCTCTGTAAAATAAAGACAACCATCTGCCCGCTCCTTCACCTCTCAGCATTTGGTGGTATTTATTATTTAGATTACAGGATCTATGTGGTAGGACAGATTCCTTACTGTTTGCCTGTAGTGTCTAACGCACCGAGGCCAGTCTGGGTCGGAGCGTTGGACTCAAGCCTACCACAAAAATAATATTATTTGCTAGTGATAAGAGTGTGTTTAATATTTGAACCAGATTAAGACCTGAAAGAAGAACATTATTAGGTTTCTGCCTTATTACATTCCTATTTCCTAACCATACCACAAGGGTTAACAACAATGCACATGTTGATATGTGCGTGTGGTGGGTTTTTGTATATAAAATACTGGGGGGTTTTATGGGATTTTTTTTTACTTTTGTATGATTGTTCTGTATTCTTAATCAAGTTTCCCCCCCGCCAAGACTGCCCTTTCATTAATTAATTCCAGCAATTCAAGACTAAAGGGAAACAAAATCAAGTGTCATGAGATACAGTAAGACTGCAGAATCTAGCACTTTCTTCATAGTTGTATGCGCCACTTCATTGTCATGAATGTATTGATGCCTTGAATTTTAACTTTTATATTTCTTAGATCCTGTTGTACTTAGTGTGTGTAACTCTGAAGTGCTTTGTAACCTGTTAGCTGCTCTCTCGGGCAGTGATAGACATAACAACCCTCTCCAGGCCTGCTCTCCAAGGACACTTGGACGGTCCTAAGCCCAGAAAGTGTAAACCAACAGCTAAAGAAAGGGGGGCAAGCCGGAGAGAATTACATCAGTAGCTGAAGTTTTAATTGGCGAATTTATGCTGATATGCTAATGTACCAACACCTATAACTGGGGTAAGAACTCGTGACTTGTCGTCCATCTTGGGGTCCATCTTGGGTCTGGTGGCCCAGGGTGTGCTCCCCAGGGTGTGCCCTTGAAGGCCTTCAAATAAATATTCACTTTTATTCTCTTACTCCTGTCTAGTCTCTGTTTGCAGGTAGCCAATTAAGGCATCAGTATAGTATCAAGTCATTAAGGAAGGAAGTTTTGCCATGGTTTTTTTCCCCTCAGTTACACAGGTTAAGTTAACATTAACTAAATCCATAAGATAAATCAGGATTACAAACTGGGAATAGAGGAGCACAGAGGGGGTAAAAGGACAGAAATACATTCGGATTTCAGGAAGTTTTGGATCCATGGCTATGACACTTTGCCATATCTCATGAATACACAGGGTGATGCTCCCTGGATGAGGTACAGCAATAATATCAACAGTCATTTGAAAAACATTGACATTACTAATTAGCTTGAGGCTGATTTTATGAAGCCTGTCAGATTTCTTATGTAGCTGTATGATATATCCAGCAGAACTGATAACTGGCAAGAAGCAATTAACCACATTTCTCTCTTTGGTGCCTGCCAAAAACATTTTAACTATCAAATAGCAACAGTTCCAATGAATATAAACAAATGCCAACGTGTCATGGCAGGCTGAGCTGCTTATGTAGTGAATCTGATGGAAATTGATGTTTTCATAATGCACCCAGGTTTGATTGACAGAAATTTCCACAGACAACTACAGCACATCCTTTGCACTGCTTTTAATGAAGCTGCAGTTTTCATTCTTAGCTACATCTTGTTGCCTGAGCAACAATGGCTTGGATTTGGCTTTCTTTGTTTCTCAATTCTAGTCAAATGAAATGGGGAAAGAGAAAAAAAAAAAAAAAAAAAAAACAAACTAAACCAGCAGCATGGAACTCAGCAAAAAGTGCTGTGCTTTTCTAGCCCCATCCCCCATAGATTCACTGCCTACCCAAACTGTGCCCCAACAGAAACAAAAAAGAAACAAAAGGGTCCTTGCTGCACAAGTTTAGAGGGACAGAGCTCCAGCAGCATCTATAAGTTATGGCATTTCTTGGCTCTAGCAATGAAGTTTCTTGACAGGGAAAATTGAAAAAAAAAAAAAAGAGAAAGGCAGGAAGGTAAAGAGGGGAAAGTGGGCAGCAGGAAAGCAGCAGCAGGGTCCAGGAGGCTTGGGAGGCTCCCTGTCATGCAGCAGTTGGCTGTGATGAGGATGATGAGGCCTTTTTGCCATACTCTTCCATTAGCACAAGACACCAGTTCTTAGCAGCCCAGCAGCCCTGACCAGCAGACACCTCTGGCTCTGCAGGGCATGGTGAGGTTACCTGGCATGGGGGGACTGAAACCAGTGGCATCAACAAGCTTCACACAGGGTTTCCAAGCAGCTCTCCGGTGGCATGAGCCTTTCCTCTGCGCAGACAGAAGTCAAACTGACAAGCTAAAGACAACCCCAGTCTGAGCTGTGTTTTTGCTTTATAAATCTTATTTTGCAAGGCTTGTATACCAGAATCATGTTGTCATGCCTTGGTTGTTCACAATGAAGACAAGAACTGGAATCTAAGCAGAACAACTGGGGGGTTTTTTGTTGTTGTTGGGGTTTTTTTGGTTTTGTTTTGTATTTTTTCCTGGAGGGGAGAGTTCAAATGCAGATTTTCTGAAAGTGTCTGTTTAACACAACACGCTGTGTGGAAATTATGCACTTATACCCCAATGAAGATCTTTCAGGGAAAGTTCTCTGCTGAGAAATATGTTAAGCTTGATATTACTTTTCCCATCAGAATAAGTTAATTGCACAGAGAAAATCAGCCACACTCAAATGCACGGCTTGTTATATCCTATGAATTTCCACTGTGCCTTAAAAACAAGTAACAAACATAAAGTGCATTTCCTACAGTGCTCATTGCTAGATGGAATTCATGCCAATTACAGGGTTATGTTAACATCTCTGGGAAAGCATGAATAATATCAAAATTGGGAAACACTTATTAAATATTAGTTCACATCCTTCACACTTTAGATAAAGGAAATAACAGTTTGACATCTAGTTGCTGTTACTAAGTATCCATCCCTATTTCAGTATTATGTAAATGTTAACATGGTACTAAAGCAAAATCATGCAGTAAAATTGGAAAAAAACACCTCAGAGAGTGTGTAATTTAAAAATATATACACATAAAATGTGTAATATAAATATCCATAAATATGTATATAGCATCTAAAATCCAAGAATAAACAGTATATCTAAAGACATTTTAAAAGTAGAATGAACAGAAACTTTAGCAGAGATGGTCAGACAAGCAATCCTAACTGATTAAGATGTCACCTGTAAATTCCTTTCATTAAATACATTTTTCCCTGCTCAGCTATTGTTTTATTGCTGATTCTTATTAAAAGCGTCTCTTCGGTGCTGCACTCTTAAAACCTCACTGTTTCTGAGCATGCACATTCCCCATACGTGAATCATCTCACAGCAGGACAAACCTAATCCTTTTTCTTCCACATGGAAGCACAGTGCCGAGCCAGAACATTCGGAGCACACCACGGAAGAGAACCCGACACCACTCCCAGTGTACTCTACATCCTTCATCTTCTTCCATGCATTTTCCTGCTCCAGGCAACTCACTGACATGCCAAAATATGGCTTTTCGGTGTAACACAATAGGACAACAATTTACTTGTGTACAATGCATTTTATGAATAGCAAAAGCATTGTCTTAGGTCAAGTAACAGTCAGGCTTCCTTTCCAACTAAAAGGATCAGTGGAGTTGATCCTGTGTGGATCCTGATCCCTAGGAGGCAGGGAAAGTTGTTCTGAATCCTGTTTTCCCCTTGGTCCCCTAAAGCTCTATGCTGTGTCAGCCATTACCCTGCTACTAAAAGTAAAAAAACGCAAAACATGAATTTTCCATCTACCACAGTGGTAGTCAGGGAGTCTGGGAAAGGTGAAAACCCTCACTTTTGCAGACAACTCCCACACCACAAGGTATTCAAAACCCTCCAGGATCCTTTCCTGGCCCATACCACCACTGTCCCCTGGCTGTGGGTGGCAGAGGAGCCCAGTGCACCCACCTGATCTCTTCCTGCCACTTCTGGCACCTTCATGATCAACAAGGCAGGAGGAAAATGAGCTTGTCAGATCCCAAGGTTATACACAAACTGCTGAGAGGGCAAAGGTCCAGTCCCTGGACTGCAGCTTGTCCACCTTGATTCCTTTTACAGCAGAGTTGTCAGGTTTGGTGCTGTGACCACTGCCCTGAGGAGACAGCTCAGTGCCCAACCACCCTTTGGGTGAAGAACCTTTTCCTGATATCCCACCTAAACCTCCCCTCACAGCTCCAGCTGTTCCCTTGGGTCACTGGTCACCACAGAGCAGAGCTCAGAGCCTGCCCCTCCTCTGACCCTCACAAGGAATTTGTGACTGCAGTGAGGTCTCCCCTCAGTCTCCTCCAGGCTGAACAGACCAAGTGCCCTCAGCTGCTCCTCATACGGCCCCTCAAGGCCCTTCCCCATCCTTGTGTCCCTCCTTTGGACACTCACCAACAGCTTAATGTCTTTTTTTATATTGTGGTGCCCAAAACTGCACACAGGCCTCAAGGTAGTTTCTTTCTTACATGTCTCAATTTTTTTTAAAAAATGACTAAGCTATTACCATTTTCTCTTATCAGCAGTGTAGAAAATCTTGTGTAACTCTTCATACTACAGATTTTTTTGTCAGCATTTCCATTTCTCATTACCATACAAACTAGGCCAAGAGCAGCTCCTGCAGATCTGCACAACAGTCATTAGAATGTCTTGTGACATCTACACAGACCCGTTGCTTACCACACCTTCATTCTACCCAGGTGCTTTCCAACAGCATCTCCTCTTCTTCTGTATCCAGATGGAGCAGCTGAAGGTGTTACCTACCCACCTTTCTGCTGGCAGATCATTCTGCCGGCATAGTAGGAACTGTACACACACACATATCAAATTAACCCCAGCAAAAGCCTACCCAAGCTCATTTAATGCACCCCCATTAGCTTATTGCACTGAAGCCAAAGCAAAGGCCCTAGAATGATAAACAGCCAATCAGACACTCTATAACAGCAGTCACTGAAAAAACAGCACTGAGAGATGATAAAGGATTCCTCTTTCTCTAAAAAAAAAAACCACAAAATGCAACGCCCAAAAAACTTGAGCAAAATGTAGGACATCTGCTATATCCTAGGAAAGTAACTACTCCACCTCCCCAGCCTCCTGCAGCACATGGTCTGGGGCAAGAGGCCAAGAGCAACTCAAACTTCTCACAAAGGGCCAAGATTTTGATCCGAGGAAGAGGCAGAGAACAGAAGTCCCTCCTCAGCTCTGTTTCACCCCTGGGACTAGAACCACCCAGGATGGCAGCCAGCACTACAGGGCATGGTGTCCATGGTTTGGGACTGTGCGCTCAAAGCTAATCCAGGGCACAACAGCTACGGACCAATGCTTTGCACGTGGAGGGATTATGACAGCCAGTGCTCACTGTTAAAGACAGTTAATCCTCTAAAATTTTGCTTTAAGGTTTGAAACTAGCCTAGCTACTTCTAAACCTGTCATAGAAATGCCTAGCTCCTGATTTAAATTACAAAAACATGTATAAAAATTATGGAGCCCAGGATTTTAAAGTTTGGAATGTTTTTTGTCTGTCATAGGACAGGATTTGGTGTGTTGGTGCTCCCTTTCCCAGTTTCAGCAACTCACTCCTTTGAGGAGTCCTGTAAGGCTTCTGTGCACCTCATCTCCATGTTAGTGCATGACGTGAGATTTATTAGAATTACCACCTTTTTTTCTGTTAACCTCAGAAGGAGGACTACTGGAGTTTATGGAAAAGTTTGATTTCTGATAAGAGGAAAAAGATCAGAAAAACATAAGTGAAATTCTCTTATTAATGCAGCAAATTCTCACTGCATTAATAATGACTCAGTCATGAGGACAGAGAGAAGACATTAAGTTAGATACTCAGGAGTAGTAAAATGCAGAAGTGACCCAGTGTTAGTGAAAATGGCAGTAATTCCACCACTATATTTTTGCCAGCCCAAGCTTTATTGCATTATGTGGTGATAATTGTAATTAATGCAATTTACTTTGTAACAGGCAAATTATTCATAAAAAACATGGTACATACAGTTTATTGTAAATATTTTTGCATATTCAGTGTCAGCTCATATCTAGCTGCCTCCTGAGCATTAATGCAGCCTGCCCTGTATTGCAAAAGCAAACCATTCAAAATAAATTACTTGAGATTCTTAATGTACCCCATTTTCCTCTAAACAATGAAAGTCATGTGAGGAATAGAAATGAACTGGAATGCATGACACTAAAGTTGCAGCTATGTTATGCTAACAGTGTTGTTAAAATCCAGTGAGCTGGGTCTCCAGTGTGCAGATTTCAGCAAGCAATCTTTGAATGTGGCATTGAATTTTGGTGAAAGATGCTGGGGCTTCCTTTTAAGTAATGATTTCCCTCTTTACCTTCCACATGCTGCTGGAGTTGGGACTGAAGTAAGTTACTTCCCTTTGTTTGTATTTGACCCACCTAGATTTTGCCAGTAACACAGGAGAGCTGGAGCCTGCTGAGGGAACTGCAGTGCCAGTCACCCACCTGCATGGCTGCTGAAGCCAAAGGTGCTTTGCCCACGTGGCTGTTCCACAAGGTGCCTTAGGGAGAGACTCGGAATTACTTCAGAGTCACATGAAATAACTGGATGCATTTTTTGCAAGCTCATAGTTGATGACAACATCAGCATTATCAACTACCATCTCTTTTAAGTCCTAAAAGGAAAGTGGCAACTGCTGCCAGCGTGCTCTGTCCCAGCACTGACTGGAGCAGGGTGCCCTGGGAACACCTGGATACCTATGAACACTGAGGAAGGTTCATACCTGTGGCAGGCAATGGGATGCACATGCAATACAATGTAAGCTGTGCATGCTACTCTGAATAAAGGGTTTCTGCACATGGTAGGAGGGTGGAGGTGCCTGGACGTAGCAGTGCCAAAAGCTGAGGAGTCTGTAGCTTTGAGCACCGCAGCTGAGGATCAGCATTTTTTGAATGCAGAGAGAATTTGGCTACATGCATTTTTTTTACAGGATCACAGAGCACTGAACCTGGAAAGCTCCTCTGGAGTTTGCCTGGGCCAAGTCTCTGTGCAGAGCAGGGCAGACGAGTGCCCTGGGCCCTTTTAGCCCCACTCCTGAAAGTCGTTCGTTGTCTGCCTTTTTCTTGTACTTTGATCCTTCTTTCCACTTTCACACTGCCTCCTTCCCCTGTTGTCAGCACAAATACCAGTAGAGCTGCCTGCTGAACTGAATGATGAATGTACCCGAGTTCAAACTACACTTCACCATATGTAAGCAGTTTTAAACCATATCATGTCTCTGATGTGGCTCACAGCAGCTCACCAGTGCTTATGCTGACAAGATAGGAGGGAGCCCAAGGCCAGGAAAGAAGAGTCAAGACAGGCTGGCCCAAATCTTTCTGCAGCGTACCAAATGCTGCCATTCAAAATGCACACCAAACCAGAGTCACAGTTTGAGGTTTCTTAATTCAATGCAAATACTTACAGCGATACCACTTCAGACATGGATACAGCTGTAACAACGTGAAACTGCCTGGCACTGGCATGGCTTCTGAGCCTGTTGCAGCCACACTGCCTGAAGGGCACTGCTTGAATCCAAATCCCCCTGTGACCATGGGACAGTTCACCTGCTGAACTGCCTGGTTTGCCCTATACTGTACGGAGTGCACGAGATGCCACCACAGCAGTCTGAGCCCACAGAACCAACCTCAGTGAGAACACCCTTTTTCCAAAGTTCCGCGTGACTGCAAGGCCTGGCCACCACGGCGAAGATCCTGGGAAGGGTGAGAATGGCTGAGCACAGCACTGCTCCTCAGACACCTGTAATTATAATGGCTTTTGGAAACAGAACTGTTTCAGAAGTGGTCTGAACTAAACAGAGAGAAGGAGCAGCTCAACCTCACAACTCCCACTTGGTAGAACAACGTCGTGTGCAGGGATGGAGGGAAAGCACGGCAAGTTAATCTGCTTTGCAGCAAAGATACAGCTGCTATTGGTGACATTCAGGCTTCATGACTCTCCAGGTCCAGGCAGCTGACTTGCATGCAAAACATCACATGAGATTCTTTTGGGTGTGGACAGGAGCACAGCTACCAAACAAACACATGCTTAAACTCTCCTGTAACATGCAAGCCCTGGCAAGAAGTAAAGTATGTGAAATGCACTACTTCTCCTCATTTAATAGTGTTGGCACAAGAGTCAGGGAGTTTTCCACCAGTTGATCATGTACGACTAAGCTGTTCTATGTATTACAAAGGATAAATGGTTGAAAAAATAACCTATACCAAGTAAAAATTCCCCCTGATATCCCCAACCAGTCCTAAACAGCCACCTGGTCACAATGATCTACAGAGGCACAACCCCCAGGCTTCATCATTGTGTCTTTCAAGCCTGAGGAAGGTGGCAGGGAACAGACTGAGAGTCAGAATAAATCTTCAAACTTTCTGCGTGGCATCAGACAAACTTTCAAACTTGTGTCCTGCTTACACCACAGCAACATAAAGTTAACAGCCCATACTTGGTACCTCAGGCAGGGTTGACTTCTGGACTAACTACCCAACATAAAGCACATTCCAAAAAACCCAGTATCTGGACATCCGGCAAGAACATGGGGATTGGCCAAGCAACTCCTTAGAGAGATGACAACGAAGTTTTACAGTTACTAATTTCTTGGAAAAAAAAAAATAATGCAAATTTCTTTGCAAAATTGATACACATCTACCTTCAATGCTAGCAATTTTTTTTTACTTATAATACATACCTATTAATTTACATAGAAATTTAAGTCCAAAAAAGTTTATTTCACTTATTTCTCTAAGAACATACTTTGGTGCAGTTTTGCAAATTTTTCTGCAGAAAAAGAGTTCTACAAAATTCGCTTTTTTAAAAAACTATAAGCTTGCACAGTTACTCCTACCTTTCTCCTACTTTCTTAAACACCAGCAATTAAGCACTTAGATGATGGTGATCACTGAGGGCCGGAAAAGACACTCTCTCATCTTATATGGAGCACACCATAGCAAAAAAAGATAAATTCTGTCTACAAACCATTGCATTACAGAACATGCACTAAACAGAACAGGCAGCTGCTGCTTCTTGACAAGGCAACTTTCATACCGATCCCAATGGCATTTTACCCTGATTAATTACTTGCCAGATTCACTCAGAGACAAGTTTAGGCAGCATGGAGTCAAAGGAGAGAATGAGGAATGAAATATTTTGGCATACAAACAAGCGCTTCTTAAAGGCAAAGCATCTTTTCTGTAATTGCAACATTGAACTTAGATTTGGAAGAATCATTTTTTAAACTTGGCTACTTGAACCAGTGATATTTAGAAACATTCCACACTTCCATTTTTCTCAAGAAGTTATTCCTCTTTCCTTAGATGGTTTTACTTGACTATTCATGTGCAGTGACAGAACTACTTAAATTGAACTTTTGCTCGATAGCATTCAAATTTAATCTAGAATTAGCTGCACTCCTCTCAAAAACAGAAGCAAAAATAACTTAATAACTTTTCAGGATTTTAACCACCAGTTTCACAATGGATTATGTGGTTGCCTTCAGAACACAGCATAACACATGCCCCTAAATTAAGGTTTAAATTAATATCTACGTATTTACAATAGTAAGAAACAGCCCCAGTATTTCTTAAGAGCACAGACAGATGTAGTTAAAGGCAGGTTTGAGTCTGCATATGTTCACTGCTACTGCCTAAATTCCATGTGTCCTTCAGTGTGCTCTGCTTCATGTGGACTGTGACAGGAAATGAGTTACCAAAAATGCCCAAGTACCAGCGGGGTACCAGGCTCCAAAAATTAATTTAGTAAATTCCAGTCCATTAGATCAGATTACAGTGGTCTCATCCTTACATGGTTAAGTAAATTAATATTTTCGTTATGAAATCAATACCCAAAGTCTCCACACTGCAGGGGACCCCGTAACCAGCCTGGTTTAAAGAGCACACCCCTCTTCCCTCTGTACTCGTGCACGGTAACTTGGGGAGCAGGAGAAATAAGGAAGTGAACAGACACGGATCACCACACCACCTGCATTAACAGATTATGCTGAAACATGTGTTAACTGTAACATTCAAGTATATTTTATTGAGTGTTATAAAATATATACAATCTCAAAACACAGTGCATTTTGCACACAGTTTGTAAGCCCTCATGGATATCACTATAGCATTCAGTAGATGACACACTTCCTTATGAAATCAGCAGACCAGAAAGCTAGGAAAACCCAGAACTACTCTATTTCAGATTACAATCTCTTTAACACTCCACTGCTTAAGGCTGTATTTCTGCTACCTGAGTTGATTTTGTTACGTTCACAATTTTTTGCATCTCCAGGAATGGGGTGGGGGAAGCAGAGGGGAGGGATGGTGCACGCTTTTCAAAACACAAAAGTAGTAAGAAAAATGTTAGGGGTGGCTTTGTAAACTTTGCATTAAAAATATGAAAAAGAAAAAATTTGGTACTTACAAAACTGAATACAGCCTACTTAAAAATCTTGAATCTAAAGTGAGATCAAGTAAAAAAACCCCAGCACTTCATTTCATAATGTACTTCAGTTTCACCATACTGGAAAGTCATGCAAAAACTGATGCCTGTTTCTTCATGTTTATACCACTGTTATGTCACCAATCTTGTGTGCGATGTCATACTACAAAAAGAAAGAATATCATTAATCTATATCAGCAAGTGGCTAGATACTGTAATATACAGTAATTAAATGCACTATTCAGATCATCACCCAACTTGTGGTCATTCAGATTAGGGTTTATACCAGTGTCTGACAATAAAAAGATGCAGCGGTGAAGCAAATTGAAACTTCATTTACCAGTGGACTACAAAGAACTGTAAGTTGAACTTGACAGGAAATTGTCAGTATCTCATGGATTTCCCAGTGCATACCTACAGCATTGCACTTCTAAAATACCTGTCAAAATCCACTAAATGTCTCTTTCCTAAATTTCATACCAGTAACTTGCATTTTCAAAGAACTACACAGTTTTGTTTACTTCTGTCAGCACTCCGTTTTCTCCAAGTGCCTCATCCCAAGGTGCACACTTGCTCATTTCACCATTTCCTTAGAAATCAGTTCAGTTCCTTGACTATATTACTTACTTAATTTTTGTGGGGATAATATTTTGTACAAAGATAGGGAACTGGAACAAAGGATTATTTTTACTATCAGCTCTGTATTCTTTAAGTTCATATTCTAAGACTAGTATTGTAAGGAAAACGATAACTCAGCATTTTTGCCACAACTCCATGCTACAAAATGCACTTTCTACATGCTGCCTGTACCTAAACACTGCCGACAGTCACCAATATTAATTCTGCAAACATGATGATACACAAGAAAACAACTCTTTCTAGCTAATAATCCACAAATGTATATGGATGTATTGTGTTTATTGGAAACATCTCTTTTTCTTACTTAATTTCAGCTTATTACAGGCCTTTGTATAATTACACTCATCCTCACAGATTTTTAAGACGTGCCTTGATGCCACAATAGTTTTTCTGTAAGACCAGTAATTAAAAGAACTGACTCAGGCTATTTCTGCAACATTTCACTTTTTCCTTGCACACTGTCACACTGCAATTAGAATTACACATCAAATGGAATCTTCCAGTTGCACGTGACAGTAAAAAGAACCGAGTGCCTTCCCAAAGCTTTGTTTGGACGCGTAACTCAAATCGGCACCAAGTTCTGCTTGGCAGGAAAACACAACCTTTGGCCTCTTTCTATTTCAAGCCATTACCTGGCATGAGAACCTGCTGCACAACTTCATTCTGGCTATTGTTCACATAATTATTGCTGTAGGGAATACTAAGAAGCACATTAATTGGGACTGAACACTGAGGCCAGAAGTGTCCTTTCTGTGTATTCCTGAATGTGCACCAGGGATTGCACAGCACTCCTATTTGTCACCTCTTGCATTAATAGTTCTCAAGTTAATAATTAGCAAACATATGCCTTCTAAATAATACAGCTTAGCTGCTCCACATGTAGTTCATCCTATCCCATTCTACTGGAACAGCCTCAAGAAATAGTGCTCTTACACTCCAAAACATGCATAAATCCAGCTTTTCTCAGGGATAGGGCAGGTGTGCAAGCAGGGGTTCATGTAATGACATCTCTCCATCAAGCACATCCTCTTTGCTCCATTTCATGAACGAGTCAAGAGACAATTAACACACCCTGCTTATGGAGAAAATTCTGTTACATGGCACCCAGAGATGAGCTGGGATGGGGGGGAAGAGTTTTTGATATCCCAGTTGTTTGGAAAAGCAAATGTTTTTTAAAATCTGATGCTTAAATGAGCTAGAAAGGCAAAACAGAACAAATACAACACAATCTGTTCTCCCTTGCCAGCACTGCCCTGATACTTTCAGTCTTGATTTTCTTTTCCTTTCCTTCTCATCCAACAAATCTCTAGCAATAAAAAAAAAGAAAAAAAATTAAAGAAAAATGCAGTCTGGCATGTGAACCTTAGCATGCAGCTAGAGGCTGTTCATGCAGCTGTGATAAAGAATAAATAAATAATTCAAAAAAAATTAAAACATCCACCCCCTGGTGTTGTAACTTATAAACAAGATGTGGTAAGTCCTTTGGATCGTGCAAGGAAACTATCAGTTAATAAGAAACTACTGTCTGCCCAGGTACTTGCAATCATAACCCCATTAAGTTTAAGCTGGAAAACCAGGGGCCAGTCTGAAATACACTGTACGAAATGTAGTTTAAAGTGCCTAATGCCTAAAGCAGAGGCAAGTAAAACTGGTTAGGAACAAAAAATATGATACAGTGACAGTGAAAAGACAGACACTCTACAAAAGCAAAATACCACATTCAGAAAAAAGGAAAAACCTGCCTAAAACTCTGCCCTGCTCCAGTAGAGAAATCCATACCCCAGTCAGGAATAAAAAGGCAGCATGTGATAGAAAGAGGAAGCTCAGGACCAATGTAAGGGGGAAGCTGTAAGCAAAGTGTATAAAACACCAAATGCAGATACATTTGTTACTGACAGGGCCAAGGACGCCAAGAAGGAGCTTTCCACCGCTGTGGTTGTATCTCAGCCTGTCACACACAAGGTTAGACACCTCCAGTGCCAGTAACGGTGAAGGAAAATACTCAACACACCTGGAGTCTGTACTTCCATTATTTCACCCTGAGAATACCTTCCAAGACGCCAGAGCAGCAGGAAAAGGGTGATGGGAGAGTATCAAGTGACCCGTGGAGTGCTGAGGACACTTCCCCTCACACTGGCAATGGGCTTTGGAGGGTCTTACACCCTCAAGAAGCTCCCCAAAGGGATCTGCTCTACTATTATTTTTCCTACAATCTGAAATACTCAAGGTGCACCAGAAGTACTGGAAGAGTGACTGCTGTCAGGACAGAATTAAAAAACAGGAAGCAGCAGGGGACAGAGACAACCACAGATGGTCTCATCAAGATAACTATCTTTAAATACACGCATTTCAAAGTTTCCTAAGATTATGAAAGAAATGGAAAAAAGTACTAGATGGGCATCTGGTGAAGACTGGAAAGACCTGCCAAGGACAGCTTTAAAAACAAATGGCAGTGTGGTGGGAAACTCTAGTTCCAAAAGTCACAAAGAGTCAACAGAATACTCCATTCTAACAGCTATGAGAGATGATGAACAAGGAGGAAATGTCAATGTCAATAGAAAATAAAAAATAAAACTAAAAAAACCCCACCACTCAGCTAAATCATGACAGAGCCAGGACATTAACCCTAATTCTCTACCTCTTTAATCTGAGTCCTCTGCCTTGGGATTCTTTTGTTATTGTTTTTATTGCTGGTGAATGAGCTTCTGTCAGCCATGTCAGGCATTAAGGATGTCCTCAGCCTCCTTGCAGGTTCAGCAATTTTCTCCACCATGTACAAACCATAAAGCCAGCAGCAAATGAACCAGCTCATAGGGTTGGCACAGACATGAGATGTTGTCAGAATTAAATGCACATGCAGAACATAACGACCCAATTTTCACTGTCAGTTGGAATTCCAACTTGCTCAGGTAACACCAGGGGCAGGGAAATTATGTTAATTTCTAATAGGCAAAAAAAGGGACTGTTGAGCATAAAGGCTAACCCTCCCTTCCAACCCTTTCATCTAGGAATAAAGGATTTAATGGGTTGGTTGAGATTCCTGCCTGCCCACCCAGTTCAGATGTACATAGATCATACTTAAAATAATACACCTAAAATACTTCAAGTAGCAACATAGCCCTCATTTTAAAAACATAGAATTGCTGTTTAGAACTTTGATGCCTTTCAAGTACACAAATCTAGCAAGATCAGAGCTGTAGGTTATCTGCACAGGAATCACAATTTTCATTGTCTTGCTGCTAAATGAAAATCAACAGACACACTGATGATTGAGCTGAGGATTTTTTTTCCCTAAATGAAGTAAAAATGAGGAACCATTATTGGTGACCTTAACTTCAGTCTGAAAAATAATGACATTTTAATGAGTAGCTCTAAGGTCTGCTCCATACTATGCACCGGGGCAATAGTTACATCTATTCTATTGGAAAATAAAAGGGATGTAGAAGTATGTACTTCACTCCTAGCAACAGTGTGTGAACAGATGATATAGTGTTTCCCATCATAACTGCTAAAACCTATCAAAAACCACATTCATAACTCAACTGTAGATTTCTAGAGCTTTTTATTAGAACTGATTAAAAAAAAAAGAAAGGTTTAACTGATGCAGATTTCTCACCTAAATTATTTTTCCTGAGTAAGCAATAAGAAAATAACCATCTGACACCACAGAAGATTCCTCAGGTTTCTGTTGGAAAACACTCTTAGCAAGTCACTGCAGAGCACTGCGTGGTTGGTCACATTTAGGCACAGAGAGATGGGGACAGAGGCTGCCAGAGCATCAGCCATGGGGGACACTCATAATTCCCAAACACAACATTGACCATTTGGTTTCCATGCAAAGCACTCATATTTAGCCATAATATTTTTTTTTCCAAGTGGGCGGGAGCCAGTATGGGAATCCACAGCATTTTTTTGTTTTTTGAAGTTCTGTGTTTTAAATGAGTTTTCCCACCTTAAATATGCATACAAAGTCATTAAATCAAATAGGTTATCTAAAGAAGTCACCCAAACCACAACTCAAGTCTGAAGCAAAAGATATCGCAATGCCTAAGCCACTCCATTTTGAATTACAGAGTACAAGGCTGAAACCAGGGCAAGACCAAACAGTTCATTTCAAGCTGTATCCTTTTAGTAAGTCTGATTTTTTCTCATATCCCAACAAGAAAGAGGGAAGAATACGTGAAAATTAACTAATTGCAAGCTTTATTTTGTATTTTACAGCTGAGATGGAACTGTTTCTGGTCTTGACAGTTACAGGATTGGAAGTGACATGGAAGGGCATTTTATTTATCTGGAGAAGAAGTGCAATGCTAGCAGCCACAACATAAGCTTTTTGACATGTTTCACAAACCACCAGCTGTGTCCCAGAATTGGCATCTTCTTTAGCAGTCAAAACAAATCAGTAGTTTTATGTATTCCCACCAGTTGCCTTTATTCCAGGTCTAAGGTATTGGCTTCCCTCCCACCTGACCTATTCTACCAGGAAACAGAAATCTTAAATTAATTTCATCTTGATCTCCTACAGCTAAGCAAGGCATAGCACCAGTGTTTTGACTTCACCAAATGGTTTCTTTGAAACACCACCCACTCAGCTGCCTGAGGAGTCATCTGTGAGTGGCTGGGGCTGCAATCAGAGCCCTTAAACATGGGGAACAAACGCCCTGCTGCACACTTTAACTTCCTTGAAATCTGACTAATCCCAACTACTGTTTCACAGGTAAAATATTACCAAGTGACACGAAACAGGGAGATTCAGATCCCTGTATGGGATAATAGTTTCAATTAGAAATCACTGAGCAGGACAAGTCCCAAGCTGTTACTTCACTTGTACAGCAGTAACTGGCCACAAGAAACAAACGCTCAAGTTGCTTTCCTACTCACACAGAACCTGACATAATTGGAAGCTATTTACTAATGGCACTAAATTACTTTTATAGCTCTTTACCATCTGATTCAGTACTCCTTCACAGCAAATTCTAACCCAAGTGACCACCGCACCCCTGGAGATGTTTGTACCCAGAGCACCAAAAAGCTGAGCTGTCACCATTTGCCCTGTCTGGGGTGTTCAGGAGAATCTACACTTTCTTCTGCTTCTTTGTACAGCACTGTTAGTAATAACATAACCAGAGTCATCACCTGCAGAAATTATGGATGGTCAGCAGAGTACAAGGTTCTGCAATTTAAGCAGCAAAGGTATGCTGGTGACATAAGCAACTCTAAATGCAAAAAAGTTTTGCAGACTCTGAAGACCCCTAAGCCAGATGTTGCTACAAACCAGTGTAGGGGAAGGCTTCAAGAAGTTGTAAAGTTCATATGTGCTTCCAGAATCCCCATCCCTGGTACAAAACTCCCGAGAAACTGACCAGACTCCCTGCTTTCTTCTCCCTATTTTGTAATTAGGAAAAATTCCCCATGAAAGAGTACAATACCCTTCAGGTACAGCACTCAGCTTCTGCCGTGCCTGCAGCTCCCAGAGCCACAGCATCCAGCCTGGAAGTGGGACAACTGTCAAGGCATCATGCAGCTCCCTGCACTTCCCAGCGGACACACTGCCTCCAGAGGTTTTGCCCCTAAGAAAAAATTAGATTACCAAAGATAAAATGATGTGCTTTCAGATGTTAATGTCTCTTCTAATATTGCCACTTTTTTAAACTGTTACATAATCAAGTTGTGTAACCAACAAGCTCAGTTTCCTTACAAAGCTGCTCCCCTCCCTCCCCTCCATCCATCAACCCTGGCATCATGTAGGGTTCCTGTAAAAATTGTACTGCTTTGTTTCCCAAATAATATGGTGCAATTCTCCTTCATCTATTTCTCTAGATAGCATTGACCAAAAGAAACTTCACTAAAAATGAGGACCCAAATAGCAGCTGCTGCCATTAAATGCTACTGACTTTGCATATCCAAAGCAACCTGACCAGTGCTTCAACAGCTGAAACCCAAAGTCTTCAAAATACCAACTTACAAGGGTAACACTAACTTTGATTTCCAACAATACAAAAATCAAAGGATACTTAAAGGGTCCCTATCTCCAGAAACTTGACTTTGAATGGAAGTCAGAAGCAGGGATAACACAACCCTCCAGGCCAGTTTTCTGCCAGAGTGGTTATTTCATAAAATTAAAGGTTCATACCCTTCTCCTGGTAGCTGTGCCTGCACCATTCTGCCAAAAGCCTAAAGCAAATTAAGAAAAGCAACAGAATCATTGTAACTCAAGTACACACATTATTTTTATATTAAGATGCAAGTCTTCAGGTTTTGAGCAATCACCTACAGTCATACACAAGCAAAAGGTAGTTTTAGAATGAGCTGAGATTTGGAAAGGTAGGCAACATTCATAGCTTTGTTTCACCCTACTCTTGCTTTGCTACTTAATCAGCTATTTTCTTTACAAATTATTCCACTTTATGAATTTTACAGATGGGAAACAAGGCTAAGTTGCTGTCATTATCTGCTTTTTAAAAGAGCCTAGCAATTAATTGCCTATCATTATATCACAGAGCTTTGAAAGAACCCAAGCTGCTCCATCAGGGAAACATATGTGAGATAGTAAGCTCAAAAGACACAGCCAAGGTGTTCAGAGAAACAAACAGCCAGACCTTTTATGAAACCTTATCCAAGGCATTGTCTAATACACATATAAAAGACCACAGAGGTTCTGCAGAGCTACCAATTGCTGAGTGCCCTCTGTTCTGTCAGGACGCTCAGGAAAGTTCTAGCTCCTTTGCTGGAATTCCACAGACAAGCTGGAGGTACTCAGCTTCTGGTTCACAGCCACTTATCCTCCAAATAAAAGACCTGAGGAGCAGCTGAGGCATGCAAGAGCCATCTGCAACAAAAGTGCCACCCTAGGATAAGCACTTCCATCCTTTCTCAAGTTGTGACATGAACGATAAAAAGTGTAAGAAAGGTTTCTTAGGACTCTATAAATAGAGACAAATCTGAGCTTCCATTTTTATTAGGTTTCCTTTGGTATTTAAGCATAAGTCTTAATTTGAAATAAAATCCTAGAGGTTTATCCACCAGTACTCCATTTAACTTCACATGCTTGTGCACACACATATTGGGTTTTTGATATATACACAGAAGAGACTGGAACATCTGGCCTGGCCCAGAACGTATCAACACGTGAAGACAGGCATGCATTATAACACATAGGCATGCATTGTAACACAGGAACTTCCATACATTCTGAGCAAAGTGAGCTAATTATGCCTCCAACAATATGAACTTAATACATGCCAGTAATGCAAATAGATCCCATGCCAGACTTTGGATCCACACCTGAGATGACACTGGAGAAATCACATTAATCTCAGGTAAAATTACAAGGACAATAATCAGTTGGTTTGCAAGGCCAAGCAGTGGAGAATATCCTGAGTCAGCTTCGTTGAAATTGAAAGAGATGCAAATTAGCACATTAATAACAAAAATCCCGAGCATTTTATCAACATACTTTGAGTGCTGTCAACCTGCTTGTTTGAAATTTAGAAGACAAAGATTAATTGGTTTCAGGAATTTTTGTTTCTAACTAAAAAAAAAGACGGATGAAATCTAATATAAAGATCCTTTTCAGCCTTATCTTTCAGAATAACTACTGATATCTATAATTAAAAACCCCACCTAAAAGTGCATATTTTAAAATATCTGAAGTTTTACTTGCCTGGGAAGGGGGGGGAAAAAAAAGCAATAAATAAAATTATTCATGCCAGCACGGTATACACAGACATATTTATTAGTTCACTTTCAATTACATAAAGAGAAAGTTGAAGTCATATGCAAGTGCTGCTTTAAAATAAAGACAGACTACTGTTTTCTCCAACAGATTTATTTCAAAAAGTACACAAGTCTGTCATGGAACTACAGCATTTTAAAATTTTGGATTTTGTTCTTTTACAAATTCACTCATAATACCTGTATTTTAAAATACCACTCCCCTCAAAAGTGTGAATATAAAACCTCATACTGAAATTTATATCAATGTTCAAAGTCCATGCTCATGTGTAGGGTAACATGGTAACATTTTGGATACCAGGAAGTTGTTATTGCTCTGATTTCAGCTGAGCTATGCCTCAGTGCTAGGGGACTATGCAACAAAGGGCCCCAGAAAGCACCTATCAAGTGTATAAAACAAGGTTTAAGTGACACAAATAGCATAATATCTTTAGACTGGAACAAAAACCTAGAGTGATCCAGAATATATACACTGCTCAGAACAAAACTAAAAGCTTGTCATGGAAACCAGTAATATACAATATTCAGCATTATAGAAAAAACTTGCAATTCAGAAGTCTTACTTGCACTATTAAACAGGAAGCATACATCTAATATGAATGAGACTATCGTGAGCTGAGAAAGACGTATGCATTGTACATTTCTTTTAAAAGTCATGTTTTACCCCTCCAACAAGGCATTTCTGTGCACCACACAGTGTTGGAAGAAGTATTCATTTTAAGGGAAGGAAGTTTCACACAAGTATCTTTAAATACCCACTGCAGAAAGTTGATGAAAACTCTTGTAATGTATGGACAAGTGTTACGTAACCTCTACAGTATTACAAATCTAACACTTTATTCACACCATGCTAAAAGTGAGGGGTTTCTTTCTATATATAGTAGTCCTCAACAGGCAAGTTTACAGTCATGACATTAACTAGAGGTTTCTTGAGCTCACTTAGAGTATTTACACAATGGCATCACCCTCCCTCCCCTTCCCCTTTGTTTCTAATAAAATGAGACATTAAAAATGCCACCTCCTAACTGGTATATCAGCTGCCATTACTTCCTAAAAGTGTTCTGTCAGCAGAGGTCTCTGTCACATCGAACACCTCACGTGTTTAACCAGTTCATCTCCCACACAGCTAGAAATTATTGTTAAAATACAGTAGCTGCTTTTCAGAATCATAATCCAGTGTAAGCGAACAATCTAGTGACAAAAGAAATAATTTGTAATTTATAGTAGCAGTATTATGTTTTCATAGTAGTGTTGCATCCAGCCAAAAAGGCATGATGAGGCAGAGTTTACCCCAAGTCAGAGGTTCTATATTTCAGATAAGGACTGTGTCAGATTCCATTCCTTTCATTTTTCCATGCAATTACATAAATAGACAGACACTGTCAAGGCTGCTAAGCCTAACAGCCAGGCTCTGAGGGCACATCAGGCTGTCCTTCTGCCCATTTATTATTTTGCACAAGCTGACAGAGCATCAAGCATGTGTAAACTCTGCTCCGTGTGCTTTACTGAGACAGGTTTTTGGATTTGAGTGTCCTAGGGCTTACCTGACTGTAAGTTACAGGGTCTCAGACCAAACCAAAAACAAACCAAAATAAACAAAAAATTAATAAAAAAACAACCCAAACCACCAAAAAACACATAGGTCCACAGATGGCTTAGAATCAAATTTAGTAGGTTTGCTGCCTGGTTCCTTAGGTTTATAGCTCTCTCTCAGTCTGTGATTCAGTTTAGTCTTGCACTCAACTTGTATTTATAGAAACTATACCCTTTTCATTAAGGAAGGCCTTATTTTCAAGGTAAACAATCAGTGTATGAGTAACATCTTGGAAGTCTCTTCTATCACAATAATTGGATGCAAAAAGATGTCTCCTCATCTATAGTTCTTCAGAAGATGTTTGGCACATTTACTAAACCTCTTATTTACCACATAAATAAAAGTCATTCATCCCTCTCATTGGCA